>PVKS010002983.1:0-109890 GCA_004027875.1 Aplodontia rufa | reverse complement strand
GGGGATGCATGGGGGCTGTGGGGCTGGTGGCACAAGGCTGGAGCCAAGGCAGCCAGGAGGTAGGATGTCACTCACCCTCTTTCCAGGGGGCCCAGGGGCACCAGTTTCCCCAGAAGCACCAGGTGGCCCCTGCAGAGATGAGGACAGCAAGCATTGTTGTTGGGGCATGGCTGTTTTAGGGTGCCTTTGACCAGAAGACAGCCACCCAAACATCACCCAGCACCAGCCTTCTCCCCTTTCCCCACCAAGCCACTCACATTCTTGGAGAGGTGAAGCAGAAGCCTTGGGTACACCACCAACCACCTCTCCGGCCTCCAATTTGCCCACTACCAGCCCCACCTCCTCTGCCAGCACCACCATTTCCTGTTCCCCCACTCACCGGTCCCCCAACATCACCAGGGTCTCCCTTCTCTCCTGGGGTGCCATCTATACCCTGTGTGGGGTGCAGAAGAGACAGAGTGGGAGGGGTTAAGGGCAAGATCATGGGAGTTCGTGAGCATCTGGGTGGGGCTTGGAGGAGAGTGAGGGCTGTTTGTTCCATGGACCTTGCCCAGGTCTGGGGATGAGAGGGGAAATGTGACCAAATCAGAGAACATGCTGGGCTGGAGGAGGGAGGAGGTCATACCCACCGGAATTCCAGGGTCTCCTGGGGGCCCCAGATCTCCAGGGAGCCCTGTGGGGCCCTGGAACACAAAATGATTCATAATCACATCTCTGAATTATTGAGCAGCCATTCACTTATTGAATGGATAAACTGTCCCAGTTCTGGTTGCTAGGGACACATTATGAACAAAACACAAATTCCTAGGCCCGGAAGAGCGAATGGGTGCAGGCACTGAGCTAAGAATGTTCCATGCGTTCTCTCGCTTCACCCCTGCGGCACTGCAGCTCAGAACTCGGAGACACCTGACACTCCGAGAAGGGACCCAGCAAGGGGCAGAGGGGGTGAGGTAGATATTCTGAAGCTCCTGTCCCCTAGACCCCACCAAGATGGTAGAGGGGCCTCAGCCTGTGAAGACCTGATGCCAACTCCCACATAACCCGGCTCTGACCCAGCACCAACCTTAATCTGACCATTGTTAGAACAACATGCAATTAACTTTTGCTCCATGCAATGATGTAAAATCATTCTGGTTTTGTTTCATTCATTCAGCAAGTTCTAGGTTGCTCATGCAATCAGTAAACTGGAGGAAGGAGCCTCTGGCTAGAGGCTTGGGAGGAGACTCAAGTGTTCTCAAGTGCCCCTCATCTCTGCCTCCTCTCCCCGCAGGACTCACCATGTTCCCTTTGGATCCGTCTTCTCCGGGTGGGCCTTTCTTGCCTGGGGGTCCAGCAGCCCCAGATGGACCTGAGTCCCCCTTTTCACCAACTTCACCTTTAGGCCCCTTTGCAGAGACAGGTTAGAGGTCAGAGGTGAGAGTGGCCTGTCCTTCCTGTCCAGGGATCAAGGGCTAGCATTCCTGGATTCAGGCATCAGGTGGTTTGAGACTTTTCTGTGGCTCGAGTTAGGGGTATGGCTGGTCCAGTTGCCCGTTGGTCATGGTTTAGCCCATGTCCTTTTCTTAAAGGCCCCTCTGGGCAACTCAACCCCAAGCCAAGGCTGAGTTAGGACTTGAACCCCCCCCCCCAGTGACCCCCTCAGCCTTTCTCTCTTGTGCAGAGTATAAGCTGTAGATCTCTGCATAGCGGCCCTCTGAGAGACCTTCCGAGGTCTTTCACTGAGATAACCAGGGATGCCGACAGCCCTAGGACTGCCCGGGGGTCAGGGGCTCCCTGAGATGGGTGCGGATGCCACACCACACACTTACTCACCGGGAGGCCTGGAGTTCCTGGGGGTCCTGGGTCTCCAGCATCCCCTGGCTCACCCTGCAGGAGGCAAAGGGAAAGTGGGGAGAGGTCCTGTCCACCTGGAATGCCTGCTCCCGGGACCCTGCACAGACCCCTGTTCTCCCTCTCACCTTCTCGCCCACAGCGCCTGGCTGACCAACTCCTCCAGGTGGCCCTGGAGAGCCCTGGAGAAACAGAAAGCATGGACATGAGACCATGGGACCCCACAGCCAGCCCTCATCTGGAAATGAGTGTTCTTCCCTCCTCAGTCCCCCAGAGTTCTCACCTCTGAGCCACTGGGACCATGGGGACCCCTAGGACCTGGAGCTCCATGGGGACCCTGTGGAAGGACCAGAATAGTGTCCAGTGACACTCATAGCCCCCCAAAAGGCTACAGTGATCCCAGACACCACCTTCGATTTTTTAAATATAATAGCCTCTTTTCTTTTTTCTTTTTTTTTTTAAAGAGAGAGAGAGAGAGGAAGAGACAGAGAGACTCAATTTTATATATTTTTTTCCATCTGGCCTTTGTTTCCCTGACATTTAATTGTGTATATGGTGCTGGGGTTTGAACTCAGGTCCTCGCTCATGCCAGGTAAGTGCTCCAACTGCTGAGCCACCACTCCAACCCCACCACCCTCGATTTCAATGATTTGCATTATCTTTAAAATGACAATGTGTCCTATGAACCCCCCAACAAGTGGACTAATGGCCATCCTTACCCTTTAACCTCCCTCCCCTTCTCACCCTTCCCTGGAGTCCATACCATGGATCCTACGTCTCCAACCTCTCCCTTCTCTCCAGGAGGGCCTGGCAGCCCCTGTGGTACAAAGAAGCAAGATTGGAGCACATGGAGTGGGGAATCAGAGGCACCACCTCCAAACTCGGGCACCCACCTGCAGGCCTGGGGGGCCAATCACCCCCATGAATCCTCTGACTCCATCATCTCCCTTCTGCCCAAAGAGGCCTGGGGGACCCCGGCGTCCTTGAGCTCCATCGGCTCCCTGGGAGGAGGACAGAGGCAGGGCAAAGGTTGGGTTCAAGGTCAAGAGCCAGGATGGGCGTTAAGGGTTGGAGTCAGGGTTGGAATTAAGATTGGGAAGGATCAGAGTTGGGTTTGGAGTTGGGTTTCAGGTTAAAGGTTGGAGTTCAAAGTTTTGAGATAGCAATAGATGGTGAATCAGATCTGGGGCTCAGGTCAAAGTCATGGGCAGTGTTCCGATGGAATTGAGATGGATTTTAGGATTGTGTTTGAGACTGGGGCTTGCTGTGGTTTGAATGTGCTCCCTCAAAGTTCACTGTTGGAAACTTAATCCTCAAATTCCTATGTTAATGGTACTTGGAGATGGAGCCCTGGAGAGGTGATCAGGGTTATATGAGGCTGTGGGGATGGGCTCCCATTATGGCATTGGTAGCTTTATAAGAGGAGGAAGAGAGACCTGGGCTGCCACACTTGATCTGTCTTGCCATGGGTGCTCCTTCACCATGTTATGCAGCGGGAAGGCCCTCAACAGATGCCGGCACCATGCTCTTGATCTTCCCAGGCTCCAGAGCCATGAGCCAAAAGATCTTTGTGTGTGTGCGGGGTGGGGGGAGTTCTGGGGTTGCAACCCAGAGCCCCAAGCTAGGAAAGTGCTCTACTACTGAGCAACCTAAACTCTCCCCCAAGCCCCTAAACTTCTGTTCTTTAAAAATTACCCAGTTTCAGTTATTTAGCAATAGAAAACTGACGAAGTCAAGGGCAGAGTCAGATTTAAAGTTCAAGTTCAGATTTGGGTTCAGTACTGAGAATAGGTCATGGTCTGGGGTGGAAAGAGGGACTAGGCCAACGTTTGTTTAGTTGGGATTTAAGTACAGGGTTTAAGGTTAGATTGAGGTCAAGGTCGTGAGCAGGGTCAAGATTGGTCTGAGATGGGGTTCCGGGTCGGGGTTGAGGGTGGATGTTGGCTTTGAGGGGTAGAACAAGGTTGGGTGGAGATTGGGACTGAGTCCTGGAGAGGGACACTTCCCCTTCCTGTCAGGGACCCAGGGAGGATCACAAAGCTGGGAACACTCACCGGGGAGCCTGGATGTCCCACAGGGCCCCGTATCCCTGTGGGTCCTGGTGGGCCCTGGGGGAGGGAACAGAATAGAAAGCCTCTCAGATTCCGGTTGGAAGAGGAGGGCACTAGATATGACAATCAATTCCTCCCAGGCCACACCCACTTCAAAACCTTCCCTCACAGGAAGTGATGGCTGCAGCCCCCAACCCTGACTTCCTGGGCTCCAACTGATGGAGCCAGAGACAGACGTCTGCCCTCAGGTTGGTCCATCAGTGGACCCCTGCCTGGAAGTCCCACTTTTAGGGACAGCTCTGACACTGGCCACTAGAGCTTAAGCTCTGGGGGAAGCTGGGGATAGAATGTCTCAATGCCACTCAGGGTCACAGCAGAGGGAAGCACATGCCCTCAAGGAGAGAGGGCAGAGTAATGCCCTTGATGCTTTTCCAGTTCCCCTGGGGCCCCAGCAACTCAGTGTGTGGCCCCCTAACTGCAAGCAGCTCAAGGGTTACTGTTGTGTGTAGGTGTCAAGGTGGGGCTCCAGGAGGCAGGAGGCCTGTGGCCTCCCCTGCCCACCTCCCTGCTCCTGGCCTTCTCTCCCCTCCTCTGAGGACCATCCCTTCCGTGGGGTCCCCACTCACCGCATCTCCCTTGTCACCTTTGCTCCCCTTGTGACCAGGGGCACCCACTTCCCCCTGCAGAGGAAACAGGATGAGAGAAGACCCAGCCTCCCCCCAGCATGGGCCCCTGGACCCGCCTCCCCAAACCCTCACCTTGTCTCCGTCCTCGCCAGAAGGCCCAGCAGCTCCAGGGGGTCCCTGAAGCCCCAGGGGCCCTGGAATCCCATCTTTGCCAGTGGGGCCGGGGGCACCGCGTTCTCCCTGAAGGGCACAGTGGGAAGTGGGGTGTCAGGGCTGGAATGTTCAGCAGCAGTCAGATCCTGAGGATGCTGAGGATCAGGGTGGGCAGGACGCTTACCGGGGACCCTTTCTCGCCTGCAGGACCAACAGGACCTTGCCCTCCACTTTGGCCGGGAAGCCCTATGCCGCCTGATGGGCCCACAGGACCCCGCTCACCAGGAGAGCCCTGAAACCAGGGACAGAAGGTCACGATGACGCTGTAGTAGCTCTCCGTTTTGGAAGATTTTCAAGAGGCCCAGCCTCTCCTGCCATCACCATCATATCTGATCTGCTCCCCTCCTTACAACAGCCAGAGGGCACCCATGAGCACTCATGTCAGAACATGTCCCTTCTCCCTCCATAGCCCTCCATGGCTCCCACCTCCCTCACAGCAAAAGCTCTGTGAGTCCTCCCGGAGGTCCTCAGCGCCCTGCACAAGCTTCCCCTGCCATCTGCTGCCCTCACCTCTGAATCCCCTCCACACTCACTCAGCCCCAGCCACGGGGACCTCCTGGCTGCCCTCAGACACATCAGGCATGGTCCTGCCTCAGGGCCTCTGCAGGTACTGTTCCTTCTGCCTGGAGCTCTGTCCCCCGCCCTGGTCTAGGGGGCTCCTCCCTCACCTCCTTCAGTTACCAGCTCAGGGTCACCCGGCAGGGAGCCTGAGCAGCCTGTTTAAGTTGCCCTCCTCTATACTCCACGGATGCTGTTCTGTTTTGCTCCGTAGCATGCACTGTGCATGGCTAGCTGTGCTAGAGCTTCAGCACCAGGAGGAAATACCCTGGAGCATTGCTTTTGCTGGACGGTGCGTGGTATGAGTGTGCATGTGTTGAGATTTAATCCCCCTTGTGACGAATTAAACAGAGCGAACCCTGAGTCTGACTGGTGTTCAGAGGTGGGGACTTTGGGAATTATTTGGATTCGGATGAGATCAGGTCCTGGGAGTGAAGCCCCAATTGAATTCTGGAGGCTTTATTAAAAAGGGAGAAAGACAAAATGTGCAAACACTTCCTATCTCTGGACACGTGATGCCATGCACTGCCTCAGGACTCCACCAGCAAGGCCAACGCGAGGTGCAGTCCTTTGACCTTGGACTAGGACTGTGAGCCCAAGTAAACATCTCTTTTCCTATTTGCTGACTTTTTTATTAGTGCATTATAGTTTTACATAATGATGGGATTAGTTGTCACATATTCCTAGATGCACACAAATCAACAACACATTTTGTTCAATATCCACCCCCCCCCACCCCTCTGTCTCCCTCCTCCTGTTCCCTGATCCCTTCCTTGCCTTTTTTCTGGGTCCTATATTGTTCCTAAAAAAACCCAAATGCAGTGACACCAAATAAACATTTTTTTCTTTACAAAGTTTCCAAGCCTCAGGTATGACATTATAGCAATGCAAAATAAACTAACACAGAGATCATGTCTTGAAAACTTCTTATCACAGCTATTTTACAGAGGAGGAAACAGGATCACCAAGTGCTATAACTGTCCAGCCAATGGGTGGAAGGACTGGGTGACTCCAAAGACATCAGGCAGAGTTCCCTCCACCCCTTCTCTACTCAGCAGATGTGCTACTTACATTGGCTCCAATGGGGCCAGGGGGGCCCTTGTCACCCTTCAAACCAATGGGTCCCTGAAGGAAGAGATGACTCACAGTCAAGAAACCCCCAAAGGCACTGCAAGTCCTATCTCCACCCTGGGGGACCTGCAGTCACCACCCCCTTCCTGGGACCAAGCCCTGAGTTTGGGGGATCCATCTCCTCTGGGTCCCTCCATTCTTTTTACTTTCAGGACTGCCCCCACCTAGGGTGCCATCACCATGTCCCTTCCTCAAGCCCCTTTTCCTCTTCTGATTCACAGCCCAGCCAGGCACGTACAGGGGGGACCCCAACGAGTACTCACTGGGTCTCCGGGGGCTCCTTGGGGACCGGGGAAGCCCCTGGGTCCAGGTGGTCCCTCCTTCCCAAGAGGCCCCAAGGGTCCGAGTTCTCCCTGCAGAGTCCAAGGGAGGAGGTCAGGCTTGGGGTGTCTCCCCCTGTTCAGAGCCCTGAGTGGGGTGAGTGCCACTGATGATACTTTAGGGACATTCAACAGAGCTCTCCTATAACAGATCAGAGTCTTACCTTGGCCCCCTCTCTGCCTTCCAAGCCTGGAAGTCCTTGTTCACCAGGAGGTCCAGGAGGGCCTGGGGGGCCCCTCTCACCCAGAGGCCCCACGTCTCCTACCTTTCCCTGGAGAGGAAGAAGGTGTATCTTGGATGGGGGTGGCCTGGGGGCAGTCGGTCAGGTCTCCAGCTTCCCCCACAAAGTCCCCAACAATACAATATGTGGGGTTCACTCTGACCTGAGGGCCCAGGACGCCAGCTGGTCCAGGTGGGCCTGTCTGACCCTGGAAGCCCTGTGGAGAAAAATAAAATGGGGGTATCAGGGTATCACATGGGAGGAGAAAAGACAGAGCCTAAGAAGGTCAGGCCAGAAGCCAGTGGGTCACTCACCAATTCTCCTCTCTGCCCAGGGTGCCCTGGTATCCCATCCTTCCCCTGGGGACCCTAGGGAACAAGGCAGGAAAGAGTTGGGAACAGACACAGAGCCTTCCCTCTCCCCAACCTGCAACCAGGGTGACCTCACTCACAGGGGGGCCCTTCAGCCCAGGGAATCCTGGGGGTCCTTGCAGACCAGGGAGTCCCTGAAATAAAATCAGAAATCATTATCTCATTCCTCCTTCCTGCCCTCTCCCCAAGTCCCACAAAATGACATAAAGAGCTAGCTCATGGAGCCAGGCATGTCACATGCCTGTAATCCCAGCAACTCGGGAGGCCGAGGCAGGAGGATCACAAATTTGAGGCCAGTCCCAGTAATTTAGTGAGGCTCTAACCAACTTAATAGAGACCCTGTCTCAAAATTTTAAAAGTTAAAAAGGGCTGGGGATGTGGCTTAGTGGTGCACTGCCCCTGAGTTCAATTCCCATTAAAAAAAATAAATAAAGGGGCTGGAGCGTGGCTCAGTGGTTTCGGTGCTTGCCTGGCAAGCACAAGGACCCGGGTTCAAACCCCAGCACCACGTACACAACTGAGTGTTGAAGCAACTAAGGCCATGTGAAAAACTAAATAAAGTTGTTTCGCTCTTTAAAAAAATAAATAAATAAATAAATAAATAAAAAGAGCTGGCACATATTGAGTGCTCACGGCATGGTGCCAGGCATGAGGCAGAGCACTGTCCACACAGGATGTCACTTCTCACCATCCAGTCCACTCGGGGGAGGCGGACCTTGGACATTCCCCTTTTACAGAGAGGAAATCAAGGTACAAAGAGGGTAAGTGACTTGCCCAAGGTCACACAGCTGGGAAGTGGCAGAATTAGGACTTGAAGTCATGGCTCTCTTCTGCTGTCACAGACTGCATTTTAATGTCCCCCCACCCCTGGACTTGTCCCCTGCTCTCAGAATATCTCACCTCCCCCCGTACACATACACACTCTTACCTTTTCTCCAGGGATCCCAGGGGACCCGTCCTGGCCCACATCTCCCTAGGACAGATGAGTAAGACTAAGACCCAGAATGAACTCAACCGGAAAAACTGGCGGGGGACAGGGGCACTGGGCGAGCATGGGGGCCGTGGGGGCCTGGACCCCCCCATCCCATACCTTGGGGCCTGGTTGCCCTGTGGCCCCGGGTTGCCCCCTCTCTCCACGGGAGCCCTGCACAGAAGAAACGCAAAGAAGTGAGAGGGTGCAGGAGCCTGGGAGATGGAACCAAGTCCGGATGCCTCCCACCCTGACCCAACCCACCCACCTCTCTGCTCAGCTCCTCTTTCCCAGCTCCATGCACTCACCGGAGGTCCCCGCTCTCCTTCCTCTCCTGGCTGCCCTGCCTTCCCCTGGAAGACAGATTGGATGAGGGAAGGCAGACGACAGTGACAAACACCCAGGAAGAGGTGTGCCACACACTTATTCACAAGCCTTTCACATGCACACTCAATTCATGCTCATAACTGTGCAAAGATCACAGGCACCCAGTTCCACATCTGATTGAAGCTAGAGTTCGAGCGCACAAGCACCTTCACCCATGTGGACACACGGCTGTCGCAGCTGCACAGAATGCACACAGAGCTGCACACCACGATCGTGTGGCGACCCACAGCCAGGGGTGACACGCAGAGCTCATCGTGCAACGCATCCTTACTGCACACACACCCAGTGCAAGCACGCACGCTCAGATTCTCGTGAGGACACAGTCCTGATAAACACACCCGCGCACACACATCCCTGAGTGTAGTGTACAGTGTCTGCCGAGTGTGTGTGTCCACACCCTTCATCCACATGCATGTGCACACGCCCTCCAGGAACAAGCCCACAACCTGCAGCACACACACCCTGCCTGATCTACCCTGAAAGATACGTAAGGCGCACGTGTACATGTGTGTTCGCAGCCACGTGCAAGGTAAGACCAGGTGTGATCAGCTCCACGTGCCCTGCACTGCACACAGGAATATGTGTGCACACAAGTGCTTCCAAGTGGAGACACGTCCCCCAGCACCCACCTACCAGACACAGGCTGTTTCCCTCTCCCTACCCCCTGGATCCCACTCACCCGCTTCCCTTTCTCTCCTAGTGGTCCCAGGGGCCCGGGAAATCCGATAGATCCCTGAGTGGAGAGAATCGGAGAGAAGAGATGGGGTGAACAGAGAGAGCGACAATGAGAGAAATGAGAGAGTGAATCAATTTCATTTAGTTTTTCACGTGGCTTTTGTTGCTCCAACACTTCATTTTGTACGTAGTGCTGCGGTTCAAACCCACATACTCGCACATGCCAGGTAAGTGCCGTAACCACTGAGCCACCGCTCCAGCCCCCAGAATTAGCCTTTTGTCCCAACCTTTGAGGCCTTTCCAGGCCACTGACTCCAGTGGCTTCCTTGGGTCCCTCCAGCCCCATCGTCCCCCAAGGCAGCCCTCTGCCCTCCTCTCCTCCGCTTCCCCCTTCTCAATCCACTCCATACACGCTGGCCTCTCCGAAGTTTCTTGGGCACATTACCATGCTCTGCCTTAGGACCTTTACACGGACTTCTCCCTTTGCCTTAAATGCCCTTCTCCCAGGTCTCCACAAAGCCAGCTACTTGTCATCTTTTAGATGTCACTCAGAAGCCTATCGCTCCCTCCAAGTCACCCTTGGTCCAGCACCTATTTAATTTCCCCAGGATACCTGAATTGAAATAACTTTGTTCACTTACTCACGCAACGTCTGTTTCCTCCACTAGGACATGATTCACTGGCCTTCCCTACTGGCTGGCACATAGTGAGTGCTTGTTTATTATTTGTTAACTGACTGCAGTCATGTTGACCTGAGTGTCTTGGAGGGACCCTCCTTCCGCCTGGGGAAAGCACCATAGGGCTCTGATGTCCCCTCCCACCTTTCACCGTGCAGAAGAGTCCAGGTCAGGAAGGGCACTTGCCCAAGTTACCCAGCAAGTGTGTGGTGCCCTGCAGTCTCCCTTCCTTTTCCTATCTGGGGACCACGTGGTCCTTACACTTTTCAAGAGTCCTGCACACACAGGGATTTGCTAAAATCTTAGCTTTATCACTGAAGAATCAACTTCTCAAGCCTGACAAGACGGCTACTTCTGCTATTGATCAAAGCTCCCGTTTCCTGAACACCCCGTGAGAGATACGACGCTGGGAGCTTTGCCTGGGTCAGTGAACTTCAGCATTTTATCTGAGTCTGATCCCAGATTCACCACTAGCCTAACTGTGGGGCTCTGGACAAGTGAACTAATTCCTCTGAACATCAGTTTCCTCATTGGTAGAGTGGAGATACCAACAATGGCTTCCTCCCAGGGCTCTGGAGAGGATGCAGTAGAATCATTTATAGAAAGAGCTTTACATCCTGTTTGGTACCTAGTAGGTGCTCAAGAAACAGCTGCCTGCTGTGGTTTAGATGAGTGTCCCTCACGTGCTAAGGGCATGGTCCCTTAGGTCATGCTATGATGGAGGGCCTAGTGGGAGGTCCTTAGGTCATTGGGGAAGTGCCCTTGATGAGAATGGGGCAGGCCAACTCTCCCCCTCTCCTTGCTGGCCTATGGTGTGAGCAGTTTTTCTCCACCATGCCCTCCTGCCTTTACTCTCCACACCAGAGGCCCAAAGAAATGGCGACACTTGCTCGGACTGAAAACTCCAAAACTGAGCTAGGCAGCCCTTTAATTATCTCAGGTTTTCTTCATAGTAAAATGAAGCTGAGCACTACACTGTCATTGTCATACTTTATTATGACTTTTATTGACCTCTACTTAACCAGTCTGTCATGACTCATAAAATGCATTGCTCAATATCCAATAAAATCTCTGGTTGGTCCCCGCCTGGATGCTTCTCTCTCAAACTCCTGGGAACTTCTATTTGCCCAGGTGGAGTTCCAACTTGGCTATGGCGTCTTGAATTTATTCCCAACACCTTTTATGTCCTTCGTACTTGCCACAGAGGTCGTGTGATTCAATGAACATGTACAAGAACTGATGAGATATAGGTGGGAAGCGAAAGATGTCTATCAACACTGCGTCAAATGGAAGAGTCACTCTAAAGAGGAGTCAGTTGATGTCAGTAAGATGCCTGCATCAGCATCACAGGGCGAAAATGTGAAGCTCTGGAAGAACCCTGCATTCAAATCTGTTCCCAACTATCTTTAAGATCCTGATCTATTTTATCTAAACAGAAATGCAAAGCCATCCATGATATAACATGGGTGCGGTTTAGGGAGGAAGACAGATCTCACCGTATGCTCATCCATCAAGATGCTGGCAAACAAATGTGTGTTTTTATATAAGTACATTTTTGTGTAAGTACATTCTGTTAGGTCAAAATGAATTCAAGATATGTAACATCTGAATTATTTGATTATCTCCTGCTGTGATGTGGCTGTGATTTGTCCCCAAGGGCTCATGTGATGGATACTTGGTGCTTGGTGTGGTCACACTGAGCTGGTGGAATCTTTAAGGCAAGGCCTAGAGAGAGGTCTTTAGGTCACTAAGAATAATGGGAAGGGATTAATGCAATCCTCATGGGAATCCAGCTGGTTTCCACACACAGAAGGGTTGTTACAAAAGAATAAGACTGCCCCTCCTTCCCCCAGCTTCCTACATGCCCTGTATCTCTCTGCCTTTCGTACATTCCTGTCATGGTGCTATAGTCCAGAATGCCCTTAGCAGAGGTAGAACCAATGGGACAAACTGATCTTGGACTTGCTAAACAAACCTCTTTTCTTTATAAAGCACTCAGTCTCAATTGTTTTGTTATAGCAACAGAAAACAGACTAATACATCCCTCTTCATTGATTTGACTAATGAACCAACCTTGGTTATGCCAAATAAGGATCATACACGCTTGCCATCATCATCAAACTGATGAGGCAAATACTACTTTTATCTCTATTTTATAGCTGAAAAAAATGGGATCAAGAGAATTTCTCAAGGTCACATACTTGCTAAGGAGTGAGTCCATCTGATGCCAAAGCCGACATTTTATACTCTCTCAATGGACCATAGGGTGGACAGCTCATTCCTTAGACCACAGCCTGGTCCTCAAGATGTTAGTCCCCGACCCCGACCCTGCCCACCCCAGTTCCCTGGCTTCTTACCTTAGGTCCTGGACGTCCTGGGTAACCTGGGAGACCTGGCACCCCAAGCTTGCCCTGCATAGACATTATAGGACAAAAGTCAGACACTGCAACCTACAGGTCAGGGGAGAAAGGTCAGGATGGCCAGGGCAATAGGGTGGAAGTCAGAGAAACTGGGTTCAAGCCCTGGTTCCTGCCTGCTACGGGGAGGTCATTCAACCTTTGCAAAGCTTAGTTTCCTGATGTGTAAAAGGGGGTGAAAATGCCTAGTGCATGCGATGATTGTGTGGCTAAAAATAAGGTAACCGTGGAATTGCTCTGAGGAATTAAGAAAGATGGCAAAGACAGTAAAGACGGTGTGTGGTCAGGATGAGCTCAGGGGCTGGGGACCTGGCACAGTGGTGGAGTACTTATGTGGTATTCCTGCAATGGGGACAGTGGACAAAGAGCATGGGCAAAAGGCTGGGGACCAGCTGGACTGCTGAGGTGACAGAGAATAGAGAATGACCAAAGCTTATTCACCTTCTCTCCAGCTGCACCTGGGGGGCCCTCCTCTCCCACCAGACCCTCTGGCCCCTTTGGACCCTCAGGGCCATCTTCTCCTCGGGGACCTGGGGGTCCTGGGTTTCCCTGGAATAGAAAGAAGAGGCATTGACATCAGGCATTTGTTCCTCCTGCTCCCTTGAGCCCATCTTAGCCCCGGATCACCCCCGTCTCCCTACAACCCCTCATCTGGAGCTCGTCTTACCCGATCGCCTTTTGGTCCCCCATCACCCTTAAATCCAGGGAAACCATCCTCTCCCTGGGTGAGAGAAAGACAGGGTTCAGAAGGCAGCGCCTTGGGGAAGGGACCCAGCCAGGGCACCATTATGGGTGCACCATTATAGGGTTCCCTCCGTTCCGAGGAGTCCCTTCCCTTCTCACCCTCTCGCCTTTCTCTCCTTGGAGGCCCCGGTTCCCAGATGTACCCTGAAAAAAAAAAAGAAAAGCTCTCAGGTTCTCCCATTTTAAAGGAGGGTTCCAGGCTCTGTTCCCTGTCCTGACACAACCAGAGGAGTCCCAAGAGGATGCTGGACTGCAGAGGGATGGGGACAGTCTTGCAGGAAATGATCTTTCCCCAGAGCCCACCAGAGTATACTGCTCCCTCCTCAGCCACTGGCAGCCCCCCAAGGTCATCTGTGTGGGGGTGTGCAGGGAAGGCCAAATTTCCAAGTAATCTATTTCCATTTCCCGGGGACACTGTGTCCATAGTTCCTTCCGGCAGGAGAAAGATGAACATTCCAGACTCTGGGCTCTTTCTGAAGGCAGAGGAATGTTCCACACTGTGCTGGCTGGGAGGAGACTGTGCTTGGTGACAGCGAGGCTGCTTCGGGCAAGCCCAGATGCCCATGCCGGCTCACATCAAAGTCTGTAATTTGACTACAACATAACTCAAGCTCAGGGGCTACAGTGAACTTGCACTTGGATACAATGTAACGATGTGTTCGCCAATAGCATGACTATCTCTGGCCACAGAGTAATTAACTTGACCACAATATAGCTAAACTTGGTTCCAATTATTCTCTGGCCTGGGCTGCAATGTAACTAAATTCAGCTACAACAAAGGCTTTAACTACAGTTGTTCCTCCTTGTCTCGGGGGCGGATATACCCAAGAGCCCCACGGATGTGGAAACCACAGATAGTGCTCAGCCCCACATTCATTATTCTTTTCCCTGTATACATACCTAAGACAAAGTTTGACTTATAAACTAGGCACAGAAATATCAACAATAACTAATAATAAAATAGAATAATTATACCAATAAGTTTATAATTAATAATTGTTATGGCAATCATATAGCAATATACCCCCCAATATCTCTTATTGTATTTTTTTACCTTTTCATTTAAAGAAGCACTTACAGCTTCTCTTTGGCATATCTGAATTGCCAGCATCACTACTCTTGCATTCTGGGGCCGTTATTAAGTAAAAAAGGGTTTCTTAAACAAAAACACTGTGATACTGTGGCCACCAATCTGGTAATCCAGACAGTTACTGAGTAACAAATGGGGAGGTAGCATATACAGTGTGGATACTGTGGGCAAAGAGATAATTCACATTCTGTGATAAAGTGGGATGACTCAAGATTTCACCATACTACTCAGAATGGAAGGCAATTTAAAACTTATGTGGTTTATTTCTGGCAAAAATCTTGGAAACGGCAATTGTGAATGAAAGAGACTACTATCTAAGTAGCTATACCTGAGCTTGTAGATCATGTGACTCTGGGCTTAGATTATAACAAAACCTTCTGCCAGCATGGCACGTGAGGTTACAGTCAACGGGCTTAGTAGTTCCCAGTGACAAGGTGACAGATACAATGGAAGACTCTCCTTTGTGTAGCTCCAGATTAATGTGGATTTTCTACACATAGTCAGCTCCCAAATCCATGGGTTCTATACCCCCTGATTCAAACAACTTAGGATGAAAAATGTTTTTTAAATTGTGTCTGTATTGCACATGTTCAGACTTTTTTCTTGGTCTTTATCCTCTAAACAATACAGTTTACCTACTATGTGCATGGCATTTATATTGCATTAGTTATTACAAGGCATTTAGAGAGGTTTTGAAGTCTATGGGAAGGTTAGAGAGGCTCCAGGGAAATACTATGCTATTTTATATAAGGAACTTGAGCATTCACAGATCTGGTATCCATGGCAGGGGGGAGAGTTGTCCCCTGCAGACACCAAGGGACGACTGCTCAGATCCAAGCCCCACTCCATCTCTCCCAGCCAAACGACTCCTCTGCACCCAGCCAGAAGCTTCTGATGGGACTCATGCCCTGAAGCCAATTCAGATGAACCACCAAGCACCCAAGGCTCACCTACCTTCACGCCGCGGGGTCCAGGATAGCCTGGAGGGCCTGCCGATCCTGGTGGACCCTGGGAGGAAGACAAGGTCAATGCCATCCTGCTCTGTCCTTCATGTTCCAGTGCCACGGCTGTGCTCGCTCCCAGACTCCTGGCCCTGCCTATCCACTCTCCTCCACCACCCAGCCTCCCTCTGCACTCACCTGGGCCCCTTTCTCTCCTGTGGGACCCTCATGGCCTGGGTGACCCTGAGGAAGAAACATGCTAAGTTGTCAAATAACAAACTTTGCCAGCCAGATTCCCAAGCATCTCCCTTCTCCTTCCTGATTCTCACCGGAGGGCCATCTGCTCCTGGCAGGCCTGGGATTCCTGGATTTCCAGGGGGACCCTGAAATGAAGAGTAGAGGGTGACAGGGAGTCTCAGAACCCTGGAGTTCCAACAGGAACAGGATTCTCCCACCCAGACAGGCAGCTGCCTCAAGGTTGGAGAATGAGCAGGTGGCGCTGGCCAGGAAATCTACTCCACCTCTGCTCTGGCTTGCTGTGTGACCCTGGGCACGCCCCTTGCTGTCTCTGAGTTTCAGGAAATCCTTATCTGGCCAGCTGTGGTGATGCACATGTGTAATCCCAGCTACTCGGGGGCTGAGGCAGGAGGATCATAAGTTCAAGGCCAGGCTGGGCAATTTAGTGAGACTCTCTCTCAAAATAAAAATAAAAAGACCTGGGGCTGCAGCTCAGTAGAACAGCACCCCTGGGTTTAATCCCCGGTACCACAAAAAATAATAATAATGATAATTAATTTTAAAAAGTAAAATATACATAACATTAAATTTCTATTTTAAGAAAAGACTAGAAGAGGGATATTAAAAAGTGTGAGAAGCTGGGGATGAAGCTCAGTGGTCGAGCACTTGCTCAGCATGCAAGCGTGTAAGATATGTGTTGGGGTGGGGGTTCCCAGCCGCACCCCTTCTTCAAGAGTGCCTCACCACCCACAGTGCCATCTGCAGAAGTTCTGGCCTAGGCAGGCAGGAGATAACCTCCTTCTTCCTGCAAGCATTTGACAGGTCCAAAGACAGGCACCTGAACCCAGCTAAGCCAATCAGCTTCTTTCCAGGAATTTAGAAGCAAGGGACTTAACTATGATTGATTGCATGGCTTTAAGTTAAAAATCTAAGGTCACAGAGAGCTGGAGCCAGAAATGATGACACCCCAGCAGAGGTTTGTGTAGCAACAGCGGTTGGCAGGGGGCGAAGACAAACTAAGATGTGTACAAAGGAGATGGGCACAGATGTGCAGAGAAACAGAGAGAGGAGTGCTGGGCCCCCGAGCAGGGGCTCTTCTGCCCAAGCATCTTAGAAACACCCTCTGTTAAGGCTTCTGTGGGTTCCTCTGTATCCTGACAATATCCCCTTATGTGATCTGGCCTTGGTGGTTGCAGTTTCTCCAGAACGCCTTTCCCCCACAATGATACTTTGTAACTCTTGGCTGACTTAGGGAAAGCGGTGATTTATCACTAGGCAGAGCTGACCGAAGGGGCCCGGATGCACAGCTCTTTGAAGAGAGTTGAAGGCAAATGACGTGAGGAGGTGGCGATGGGTAGAGTGGTCACTCACCTTCTCCCCAGGAGTGCCAATGGGCCCCTGGGGGCCGGGAATTCCCTGGGAACATAAAAAGGGAGGTGAGGCACGGGAACAAAGCTGTGAGTGCAGAGGCTGGGGAGGCTGGGGACCTCTGAAGCCTGAAGATAGTTCCAACCTGGGACCCGTGACTCCCCTGCTGTCCTGGAGGACCTGGCTCTCCTGGAGGACCCTGTGGAGAAAATGGGGGTTCACTGAAACTGGAAGGAGTCAGGTGTTGAGGGTCAGTGAGGCCCACGTGAAGGGTCAAGCAGTGGACAAGGATATGAACGATTATGAGCTCAGGGCGTCGGACAGGCTGATGACCAGATGGCAGGACACGTACCACATTGCCTTTGGCACCTGGAGCTCCATCGCTTCCAGTGACACCCTGGGGAAAAGAGGGTGTGAGAGCCATGAGCCTGAATGGAGACTCTGAGAGGTTCAGGTTTAGAGCAAAGTGGACAGAGATACCAGGCAACAGAAATGGGCATGCAGAGGGTGGCAGGCGAGAAAAGAAGGGCTGTAGAGAGGCAGCCACATTCTCACCGGGCGTCCCAGGGGGCCAGGGGAGCCTCTGGGGCCAATTGGTCCTCGGGGTCCCTGAGAGAAAGCAGCAGTATTATCCCAGCACCACTCCAGGTGGCCCTGTGACTTCCAAGGGGCTCCGGGTTCCTGGGGCCCTAGGAGTTCCCATTCCCTCCCCTGCACCAAGCAAGGGGGTTCAGGGATCCTGATACTCACCGGCTCCCCTGCCTGGCCAGTGGGCCCTGGAGGTCCCTCTGCTCCCTGTGGGAAAGTGTTATTATTTGGAGAGGAGGACACCTTCCCTCATGCAGGCAGTCCCAGGGGATCTGAGTTATGCTGAGAGCCCCAGGATCCTGCAGACTGAGAGCTCTGGATTCTACTCAGGCTCTTGACTCTGACTTGCAATTCTAAGTCTCCCTTCCTAATTCTAAAGCTAGCTCTCAGGCTGTCTCCTCTGAGGAAAAAGCTTCCTAATGCCTGGTGCAGACCCTCATCTGTCATCCAGTTCCCAAATGCTCTCCCACTGCTGTCATCCAGGCTCCCAGCCTGCAGACCAACACCAAACTCACCTTCTCTCCATCCTCTCCCGGGGGGCCAGGTTGTCCTACATGGCCAAAGTCACCCTGGAGTGGGGAGCAGAGGGGAGATCAGCGTGGAATAGCACAGGGGAGACCCCTGCCCCAGGAAAGGAGTTGGGGCATGAGGGGTAAGGACTCAGACTCCAGGACCAAGGCTGAGGTGCCCAGGGAAAAAAGGAGAACATAAATATTGGAAGGGAACTGGGATATGACCTCACACTCACCCTTTGGCCCTTCTCACCAGGCAGCCCTGGCAGGCCATCAAAACCTCGATCACCCTGTCCAAAGAAAGACAGTTGAGCTTGAATCCTCAACCCCGACAGTCTCTGCCCTCCAGTCCCGCCCCGTGGCCTACCTTAGGTCCTGTGTCTCCTGGGAGGCCACGGGCCCCATCTGCTCCAGGGCGGCCCTACGAGCAAAGTGAGTCCAAATGTCAAAGTCAAACATCCCCCAAATTAGGGACTCAGCCACATTATCATCAGCAGCATCAAGACATGTCATCATTTATTGAGACTTTGCTGGGGGCTCCATTTGTACCAATTTCAATCTCAAATCCAGTCATTATTCTTTATCCCTAGTACCCTAACTCTAGACTAAGTCACCATGGTCATCAAAATGAAGAATTTCCATTTCAGCCTCCACTAACTGCCCCACTACGTGCTCCTCATTGCATCTGGGGCTCGTTGGAACTGTCATGTGGCTCAGACCCTCAGATGCGCTGGTCTGTTCCTTCTGTCTGAATCTTCCGCGCCTGTTTACTTGGATACACTTCAGCTCTCAGGTGGACGATGACTCTGCTCAGAAGTCCTTGGCCAGACTCCTTTGCCACACTCTCCGAGGTGCATCCATTGCCTACCCTCAGTGCTCCCATCCCACTAACGACCCCAGCAAACCCTGGAGGCACAGAGTCAAAGTTCCTGTTGGGTAATGAAGGATGGACAAAAGATGGCTTGGGGACCTGGAAGTTACTCACCATCTTGCCCTCACGGCCAGGCGGCCCCGGAGGTCCCTGCAGCCCCCGAGGACCCTAGAAGAAAAACAAAAGATGGTAGGAATGATAAAAAGAAGGAAGGACTAATTTAATTTAAATCATTCACTAGGGAGGACTGGAGCTGAGCGGTTGCAGCGCTTGCCGGGCATGCACAAGGACATGGGTTCGAACCCACACATACAACAAAGTATTGGAGCAACGAAAGCCATGTGAAAAACTAAAGAAAATTTATTCTCTCTTTCTTTCTCACATACACTCTCTCTCTCACTGTCCCTCTCTCTCTCTCTCTCTTTAAAAACAAATAAATAAATCACTAGGAAAAGCAGGAATTGCAAATTCCCACCCCCTTTGACATTTTCCCCAACTGTCACTTTATCCTGTGGCCTTGGGGGAAAGACCCTTCCCATCCAATCATGTTCCCACCCCCACGAGTCTCACCTGGGGTCCCACTTCTCCTGCTTCTCCTTTCAGACCTGGATATCCAGGGAGACCCTTCGAGAAGGAGAGGTAGAGTAACGCGGTGAGAGTGGTGTGGCCCTTCCCCAAGGGTGTTTCCCTTCCTTATGTGGATTCTTTACTCACCACAGGGCCTGGGCGCCCAGTGAGCCCCACTGGGCCTGGAGGGCCCTTCATGGACAGCTGAAAAGAGAGAGGGGAAGAGGGCCTAAAGTTTCCACAAGACCCCCAAAAGCCCCATGAAGGCACTGCCATCGCTGAAATGTGCCCCCCAGAAGCTCATGTGCTAGAAAATTGACCCCAGGGCTGGAGTGGTGGCCTGGTGGTTACAGCACTTGCCCAGCATGCGCAAGTACACAGGTTCAAACCCCAGCAGCCCACGTACACAACTAAGCGTCGGAAGAACGAAAGCCATGTGAAAAACTCAATAAAAATTGATTCTCTCTGTTTCTCTCTCACTCACTGTCCTTCTCTCTTAAAAAAATAAGAAAGAAAGAAAGAAAGAAAGAAAGAAAGAAAGAAAGAAAATTGACCCCGATTCATACACTAAAGGTGTTTAGAGGTGGGACCTTTGAGAGAAGATTAGGATTAAACGAGGTCACAGGACCTGCACAATGACAGTGGCTTTTTAAGAAGAGGAAGAGACCCCAGCTGGCACCCTTGCTCCATCTTACCATGTGATGCCCTCTGCTGTTTCATAACAGCAAAAAGATCCCCACCAGACGCTGAGCAGATGGTGGATTTCCCAGTCTCCAGAACCACAACCCAAATAAACTTCTTCATAAATGACCCAGTCTCGGGTACTTTGTTACAGCAACAGAAAACGAACCAAGACATGCATCTCAGGAAATGGATACCTCGCCCTGTCTCCTGACCAGCCCTTCATTATCCCTCATTTCTTCACCTGTCACATTAACACTCCCCGCATCCCACTCACCTGAGTCTGCTGCAGCACTGCCTGAGCCTGAGCCTGCTGAAATGAGACTGGGGGTCCTTTGAGGGAGCTGCTTGCAAACTGGAACTAAGAAGCAATAGTGGTGAGCAAAGTTCCAAGGAGAGGCCTCCTCCTTGTCCAGGACCCATTCCCCAAGACCGTGCCACCCCAGCTCCTCACCGGCATCATGATGACAGTGCCTGGAGGGCCCCGGATCCCATCGATGCCAGGAATGCCTGGTTGGCCAGCAGGGCCCTAAGAGAGGGACAAGGAAAGACTGATGGAGGCCGGAAGAAACAGAGGATGAGAGACAGGGATGGAGGACAGAGACGGAGACAGGGAGAGACAGAGACAGAGATGGAGGCCGGAAGAGACAGAGAGATGAGAGACAGGGAGAGACAAAGGCAGAGAAAAGGAGAGAGAGAAGACAAAGAAGGATGGGAGGGCTGGAGCAGTGGCTCAGCGGTACAGCACTTGCCTGGCATGCATGAGGACCAGGGTTCAAACCCCAGCACCCCATACACAACTAGGGGTCAGAAAAACTAGAAATAAAATTGATTCTCTCTTTCTCTCTCCCTCACTCTGTCACTCTCTTTAAACAAAAAAAGAAAAGAAAAGAAAGAAAGAAGAAGGATGGGGCAGAGAGTTGGAGACAGGGAGAGAGACAGAGAAAGGTGGAGGCAGAGAAAGAAAGATGGATGAAGGAAGAAGTCATAGAAAGTGAAGAGATGGGGGGAGAGAGAAATAAAGATAGAGGGAGAGAGACAGAGATAAAAGACATATGTAAATAGAGGCACAGGGAGAAAGTCAGGGGGTAGGAAGAGGAGCCAGGTTATTCACAGATGAGGAAAGAGACCAACAGAAGAGTTGGTGCCCAGATTGGTGTCCCCTGGTCCAGCCCCTCAGATCCTCATTCAAACCACCATGCTCCCAACCTGAAAGCCTATCCCCTGTGGAGATGTACACCCCCGGGAGAGTCTCTTACCGGTAGTCCACGGTCCCCAGGGAACCCTGGGGGGCCAGGAGGACCTGATGGGCCAGCCACCCCCTGTTGGGGACAGAGACACAGAAGTCAGGAGAAAGGCAAAGTTTGAGCGAAGCTGACTTCCAACCCTCCTCTGCCCCTGACCCCAGGCCAACCCCACCTCTAGCCATTCCTGCTCCCCAATTCTGTGTTGAGCCACATCAACCCCCGACGTTGCATCCCAACCCTTATTTTGACTCATCCTTGGTGTATCAAATGCCAGTGACCCCCACGTCACTACACCTCCACTCCCCACTCCATGGGGCTGGAAAAGCCCCCAACTAGAAAGATAGAGAGAGTGTGGGGCAATTAATACTCACTCGGGGTCCTGGGGCTCCTGGAGGTCCCTCAAACTGTTGTCCCTGGAGAGAGAAAGGTGTGTGACCCCTGTTCTAGCAGAGTCCCCCAGCCCCCTGCAGACAAGTCCTCACCTGTTCTATCACGGCGGGTTCTCCTTTTGCACCCTTCTCTCCAGCACCCTGGAGAGGGGGTGAAGAAAAAAAGAGAGGTGAGCCCACTCCCTATCCCCCAAACACATAGGGTCCACCCTCAGAGCTCCTCCCCCTGCCTTTGAGAAGCTCGGTCTCCTCCATCAAAGCAAAGGGCGTGCACTCCTTAGCGTCCTAACCTGGACCTCACTGGGTCCCCTGGAGAGTCAGTGGGTGAATGACAGCTGTGAGTATCCCACGTAATGATGACTGCATATGAATAATGCGGGGCACAGGGCACGCTCTCAGGGTTAGTTACGGTTCCTCCACCTCCTCTGTCTGACTCCAGGAGACCCGCAAGGTCTGCATTCTTTCCTTAGGTAATTTCATCCAATATCCTGGTTAATATCCTCTCTGCTGAGGCATCCCAACTCTTTCTCTCCCAGCTAAGCAGTCTCCTCTGAACTCCAGAATCTTCTAGCCACCCCCTCTTGTACCATCTGCATTTGGATGTCAAACAGGTGGTGCCAATTCAAGACATCAAGACTGAGATCCTTAAACTGTCCACCTGGCCCTCTGTGAGAAGGCCAGAGGACACATCTTCCTCCACGGTCCCACCAGCAGGACAGAGATGGAGCATATCCTAAACCTGCAGGCTCCTCTCTCGCCCAGACTACAGGCTTCTTCTGCCTCTCTGGCTCCCCCTACTGCCCATCTGCCATTCAGCAGGCAGAGACTGCTTGGGGCCCTCCAAGCCAGATTATGTTCCAGTTTAAGTGGTTTCTCACCCTGCTTAGACTAAAAAGGCCAAATGCCTCACCCCACCCACAGAGTCTTCCATTAGCATAGTCTTTGTCACACTGTAGGCTCTCAGCTGCACTGGGGTCGTGTTTAGACATTCGAAGCAAGATAAAGTCAAGAGAAAGAAGGTGGTCCCCTGTGGCTGCAGATAGGAGTCCCTTCCCCTGCTCCTAACCCAGCCCTCCCACTACCCCAGACTCACAGGAAAGATCTGGAACTCAGCCTGACTAGGCTGTTCTGCTGCCCGGAATTTGGGGCCCATAGAGGGGCCACTTCCTTCTTCGTCCTCCCCGGCTACTTCAATCTCCAGGGACTTCAGCTCAGTTCCCATTTCAGGGTCCAGTCCCCCCTGAGGACATTGGGACAAAGTTTGCTCCTGACCTCATTGTCTGCTGGCACTACCCCAGGGCCTACGCCCTTCCAGCACCGTCCACTTCACACCAACCTCCAGGACAGTGGTATTGTCGCCAATAGTCACAGTGGTGGTGATGATCAAAGGTGTGGGAGTTGGAGGCAGAGTTGGAACTGGTGTCTCAGTCTTGGGGACAACAGTAGAGGTCTGGAGCAGGCATGGAGGAAGTGTCAGGCTGGGGTCAGGCCGATTGAGATAAAAGAGAAGCAAAGGAGGAGCCATGCCTTGAGCCCAGGGAACTCCCAGTCTGGGGATGGGGACCGAGAGGATTCCCAAAGAACACAGAGGCCAGTGGAGGCCAAGCTGTGCTCTCCTGGTGTCTGGACCAGGGCGGCCAGCAGGGGGAACTGTCCTACACAGAGGAAGAGCAGAACTGAGCCAAGTTCAGAGGCCTGGAAGGCAGAATCAGGTTGGTTCCAGAGCCCAGTGGTCAAGGTCAAGGTCCAGCACTCAATGCCAGACTCCTGGAAGCCTATCCCACATGTCCTCTCCCGAAGCAGAACTCAGCAGTCAGCCAGCCAGGCCACAGTCAGCTCCATCTGGCCTGGACAGCTGCAAAGGAACTGGGTCAAGGGGGAGGAAGAGGGTGGCAGGGGCCCAGGTGAGGGGCTGGGGTTGATGATGGGACCGGAGAGGGGTATGCTACTCATGGTATACCTATTCTGGGCCTGGAACTGAGAAGTGATGCAACCAGTGACCCCCTCCAACCAAAGACCCCAAGCAATAGCCTGCATCAAGGACCCCTACTCAGTGACCCACCAGCTAATGACCACAGCAACGAACCCCAATTACTTCTACAACCAGTGGCCTGTAAGTGACAACCCAATGATGATTTGCATCAATGGCTCCAACCAGATACTCTTCCATCCAGTGACCTTCCCAAAGATTCCCCAGCCATAAGGCAACAAAAGCACTACTAATCAGTGACCCTCGTAATGAGCCCCTCCAGTGACCATTAATCAATTACTCCTCCAACCAGTGATACTCCAACATTGAATGCCCACAAGTGAGCCCAATAAATGCTCCCCAATCAAGGACCCCAAACACTAATTCCACTAACAATGACCCATCAATGACTCCCTAACTGATTACCCATCAGGGACTCCCAAACATGGCCCCATCCATGCTCCCCTGAAGATCACTCCTCCAACTAGTGACCCCAATTGGTGATTTCACTATGCATTATAGTCCCCCAATAAAATGCCCCGACTAATGACCCTAAGCATTAACCTTAAGCAAGAAATACCAAAAACACCAACAATGGCCTCCATTAATGAGTGACCCTCAACTCAGAGTATCCAAAATATGGACCTCCCTCAGTGATCCTCTCAATCAGCAGTCCCTATCAGGGAAACCAAATAGTGCTCCAATTAGAAACTGCCCTAAGGAATAACCTTCATCAATGATCCCAATTGGTGAACCCCCAAAATAATACACTAATGAATCCATCACCATTCACCCCGGTTAGAGACTCTCTTAAACAATAGCCTTCATCAAGAGCCCCCTAAAATCAGGTAGTCATCTGAGGATCCCGTTTCCTCCAGCCCCCTAGGATGGGAGGTGGGGAGCAGGCACAGGAAAGCTCATGACAGGGCCACCTCCCCAACTCAGGCATTGACCAGCAGCTGAGAGAAGTCAGAGCTCAGGAGGAGAGGCCGGATCCCAAGACCATGGATGAGGGACCAGAGAAGTTGGGTGATCAACACCAGGAGTAAAAGGTCACAGGTCCCTTACCTTGTTCTCCAGGGAGCCAGGAGGTGGACTCGGGGCCAAGGCTTCCTTTTTCTTCTTCTTCCTGCCCTTCCCCTTGCGACCTCGCCCTTTTTTCTTCCCTTTTCCCTTGCCCTTTCGTCGAGGGGGAAGGGTTTCTGGCTCACTCTGAGGGGCCTGGGAAGAGGGTCCGAATCAGGTCTAGAGCATCTGCCCAGTGGAGATGCTATTGCTCTGGTCACTTAGGGCCATGCTGGCACATGACACATTGGTTCTCACTCAACCCAGTGACCTGGGATCAAGCCTCACTCAATTATGTGCCTCGAGGTCAAGGTCATTCATGCCTGAGATCTATTTGAAGTCAAGGGTCACTCTGCCTTGTGTTTGGGGGAATCGGAATTCACTCCTTCTGAGACCCAGAGTCAGGGATGACTCAGCCTGCGACCTTAGATCAGGACTGTGCTTCACTCACCTCTGTGGTCACAAGGTCCAGATTGTCACAGCCAGGCAGGTACTGCTCACAGGCCCGGAAGGCAGCCTGAGGATCTGGGCTTATCAGCAGCTCCTGAATGTCCCCCTGGGAGAGGTTGGGATCGGGAAATGGGACACAGGCTGACTGACAGCCGTCAACTCCTGCAGCCTTGGTGCTTCCCCACCCAGAGCAGCTAAATACAAGAAGGCAGGCCCCCCCCAACCCTTGTAACTCAGAGAAGGAAAGATCCTATCGATATCCCATCACATCACAAACACAAACCACACCCAACATCTGCCCCATCAAAAGTGCATTGGACCCCTGACTCGCGTAGTGAGAAGCCACCCTGTGCCAGGTACCCTTCCAAGTTTAAGGGATAAGGAAGGACATGAGATAGAAGAGGTCCTTGGCCTTCTGGAGGTGACACTTCACAATCATACACAGCACTGTCACCAGGGACAGTCAACACACGCAGCCACACCACACCACCCGGCACGGACACACGCCATTACAGCCTCCATCACACGCCACCAGTGAATGCTCCCACAGAAAACTATGCACATAGCGCCATCGCCACTCATCGTCTTGTGGCTCTTCAAGCTCTCAGTTGTCCCCACACTGATACACAAGTGCAGCGCTCCCCTCCTCCAACCCTCTGTGGCTGGACAAAGCTGGGCATTTCCTTCTCCAATCTCTTCTCCAGATTCAATCTACAAACAAAACTTCCCACCCCCTGCCTCAGTTTCCTGTATCACTGAACCGTCTACCTCAAAAGTCTCCTCCCCGACATCCTGGGTTCCCAGCACAGTGAGCCCAGCTGTGCTGATGGATCGTGGTCCCTGGCCTGATGCAGGGCCCTGAGACACACAATCAGCTACCAGGGTCGCTGTGTCGCCATCCATGCTGACAGCCACTCGATGCCATCTGTAAGGGGAAGGGTCTCAGTGCAGGCGCTTCTTACCTCCTCCCTCCACGGACCCTGCCCACCCTCCCTCCACTCACCTGCCATCCATGAGGTTGACCTGCTGGGGCAGGGGGCTGAAGGAGTCACCTAGGAGCGTCAGAGCTGGCCCCAAGGCCAGACCCAGCTGCCGGACACCCCTCTCGTCATAAATAGATAGGAGGACAGACTGGTTGGCTGGCTGGCCCCGCAGAGTGGTCAGCACAGAGAAGTTCTCAGGAAAGTGGCCCTCTGGATGGGCAGAAGGAATGGGCTGCTCAGCGTACCTGGGAATGACCTGTGCTCCCCCCAGGATGACCCCTAGGAACCCTGACTCACCTGGAAACAGCTCCCATGTGGGGATGCTGAGCTGGCTGGCCTTGCTCACTCTGAATGCCCGGTCGCCCTCTGGAGCCCTCTGGGGGCAGAAGCCAGGCCCCTGGGGGACACCAGCCTGGCCCCTGTGCATGCCCAGAGCCCTCAGCATATCCACAGAACCTGCTGCAGAGAGAAGCCAGGGTGGGGAGGAGCAGTTAGAACAAACCCAGGACTCATGTTAGGGCCTCAGGTTTGGGCCCCCCCAACCCCCCATGTGTGTTTATGGCTCGGGAAGAAGAAGCCGGCCTGGGACCAGCACTGCCCTCCCACCCCACAGATGTTCCGCCTGCAGCAGTCTGTTGACTCCTGGTTTTTTTCCCCCTTGGTTTTTGGTGAGAAAAAAAGCTGACCTAGTTCTGGGATGAATCAAAGCTTCCTGGCCTGAGCCCCAGAGCCAAACTGTCCCCTTCTCACCACTCCCCCGCACCAGCTCCCTGGGACTGCTTCCCGTGCCTGGAGCCCCCTCGCCAGGGGAATCCCAAGTGGAAAGGAGGGGCTTCTGTGAGTGTTCTGCCCCTTCCTCTTCTTTCTGACCTCCTCCTTAGCCCAACAATTGCTCTAAACATCTCCCTTTGAATACCATGCCCCATGACCTCCTCCCTCTGACCACCACCTAACCTGACTTCTTCTTTCTGACCTCCCTGACCACCATCACCTATGACCTCTTCCTTTTCGTTCTGGTCACTGCAAGTCTCCTCCCTCTGACTAGTCTTTCTCTGTCCATTCCTGCTAACCTCTTTCTGGCTCCCTACTCTGACCTCCTCCCTCTGACTTTCCCCTCTGACCTTCTTCCTCCAGCTTCTTTCCCATTCCTTCCTCTGGCCTTCTCCCTCTGATTACCCCCAACCCCACTCTCTCTGCTTTTCCCAGTCTCCTCCATCTGACCTGCCAATTTTATCACTCTCTCTGACCTCCTCTTTCTGATCACCTCTCTCTGATGACCTCCCCCCTCTGACCCTCTCCCTCTCTCATCCCAGCAAATGAAGAGATGAGTCTGGCCCAACCCTACCCTAATCCAGGCCATCCTCCTAGCCCCACCCGAGGCACTCCAGCCAATGTTAAGTGAAACCACATGGCTTGTGCAGGCGCGGGTGGGAGCTTCCCCTGGGCCCAAAGCCCCTGCTTGAGCCCATCCTCCACCCTCTGCACACTGTCCCACTAACCCCCTGACCCAGCCTCTTGGCAGGAGCTAAATTCTGCTGAGTATGCCATGACCTCACCCCTGGGGGTGGCTTTGCTGACCTCACCGTTGGGAACTGGGGTCGGGAGCAAGACTTGTGGGAGAGGAAGGCTTGGATGAAGACTCATCCCAGCTCTTCCAGTGAGAACCCTCTTTCCCCAAACTCCACAGAGCCTCATTCCAGCCCCTGTCGGCTCTTGGCTCCAGCTCCTCTTTCTTTCTCCTCCTCGGCTCCTTCCTTCTCTCTGTCGCACCTTCTATGCCCATCTTTTCAGGTCTTCATTCCACTCTGAATCAGTCAATCTCCTTGCTCTCCCTGCATCTTGCTGCTTGTTGGTTCTTTCCATCTGTCTCTTTCTGCAGGTCTCTAGTTCTGTGCTTCGTTGTTGCTGTAGCTCTGTGCATAGATCTCCCTCCCTCTCTCTCTGTCCCCCAACCTGCCCCCCAACCCTCATCTCTAATTGCTTATTTTGTGGCTAGGTTGTCATTAAGAGACATTTGGGTTATAGCCCCCTGGGGCTGAAAGCTGGACTCCCAGGCTCTGCTGACCACAAGGGTCACTCCCACATGGAACAATCTCAGTTGCCCCTTCTCTAGGCTGGGGCCCAGGGGAGGACTGACATCTACCACCTCACCCCACATGGAGACTCTCCTCTGACCCATATCCTAGCCTCCATGCAGTGGGGGGGGGGGATCCCCTTAGCTACCACTCATTCACATTTCAAAAGTCCTTCCTGGCATCTAACCCAAAAGATTCCTGCTTCAATCTTGTGTCCCTTCTGCAATGACCTTTCAGAAACTGACTGCCCTTTCTTTCCATGGTTGGCTTCATGACAAGGAGACACACAAGAGGCATTGAGTTCTGCCTTCAGGGCCAGGAGGTGGGGGTCCGTCAGGGACCAGCCCACGCTTACCCACTACAGACACAACCCTCTCTCCTGAGCTGGTCAAGGCCCCCAGGGAGGTGCTGGGTGGAGTCTAGACTACAGAGGGAGGCAGGCAGAGACTAGACTGGGACATATTTGGGATTCCCCCAGATGGCAGAGAGGAGGGATAAGTGTGTGTGCAAATGTAAGTGTGTATTGCAAGAGACTGTGCAAGTGTGGGTGACAGACTGTGTCAGGGAATGCCTGGACATGTCCTTGCTGGTGTGTCAATGTATGCAAACATTAGCCCGCGATGGAGAGATTGTGCAGCCATTGGAAAGTGGCTGTGTCCACGTGTGAGCTTGCTTTCCTGCACATTGGTCTGTGATTATAATAGCCCAGATATGTGATGGGGTTGTGGTTCTACACACAGGAGACTTCCACCACATGGTTCACGGGAGAATGTGACCAAGTCAGCACGTAGGTGTTTGGTTGTAAATGTTGATCATGTTTGTACCGATGCCAGGGGAAGCAAGCGGGACAATTTGAAAGCGCAGGAGACTGGCAAAAGCTGTGACATGTGGCAGGGTGGTTAAGGAGTTGCCTGGGCGTGACCATGGTGTTTCCCATTCCTGGTGTCTCAAGGGGCTTATATTTTGAATGGATGCCTGAGATTGCGTGACCATGCGGATGTATGAGCGTGGGAATGGGGCATAGGCCAATCTGGGATTACCCACGTGGGTAGGCACCTCCCTGAACCCAAAAGAAAGTGAGAATGTGGGGCTTAGCGTGTGTGCGTTGGGGAGCTGAATTCACCTAGGGAAGGATTTCAGGGAGGACCTAGCCTGGAATTCTCCAGATCAGCGGAGCCCTGAACACCCACCACTTCGGGATCCAGTCCGTCCCCCCACCCCTGGGGCGCCCCTCACCCCGAACTCGGTGGGGCGCTCGGCCAGATGCGCGCAGCTGGGCGTGCGTCAGCGCTGACTCACCAGTCCCGAGGCCCCCGGGACCCCTGGGGGGCCCCTGAGAAATTCCTCGGGAAAAACACCCCAGGCTCGCGCAGCTGGGGTGGGAACAACTTCCACTCCTACCCGCGCCCGCTCTGCGCCCCGCCCCGCCCCGCCCCGAGCCCCGCCCCGCCTCGCCCCTCACCGCGGCCCTCCCGGAGGCCCTGTCCATGGTGCTGATGTTGGCTCTGGGGAGCAGGGGTGGGGGGAGGGGCGAGGGGATGGGGAGAAAGGGAAGCGTGCGCCAATCTGGGGCAAAGGAAGAAGAGCGCGGAAGAGGTGAAGCCATTTGGAGAAGCGTAAAGGGAACCGTGGAGCTCCGAATAGTCCCCTCCCACACTCACCCCCACTCGCCATCCCCCTCAGAAGCACTCACTCATTCTCATGGGCAAGGACTTACACCCCAGAATCACAAGAGATACACTATCACACCTGCAACAATCACTCTCCAAATCAGTCCCCGACACAGGCACGGCACAGTCACATCTGGCAATACACACCCTCCCGGGGACCACCCTATCACCCTATCACCCGTAGTCGAAATCACCGTCGACCTCCACATCTAAGCACACACACGGTCTCCCTCCAAATAGCTGCGCACGCACTGCTACATACACACATCCTATAAACTGCATTCATTTTCATCCACCCGCCGGGAAACAGCCACACGGTTCCCAGGACTCCCTCCACCCCCAGCTGTCACACCCACAAATCAGCCAGAGTCAGATACTTGCATCCTCACATCTCGCCACGCTCACACGCAGCGCTCCCGGCCCCGTGCACTCCCCGCGTTCCCTACTCTGCGCAGTCTTGGGGTTCCCTCTGGGTCCTGCACCCAGGTGCTGTGCCCTCCCTCCCAGCTCACCGGCTTGCGTCCTGGGCAGAATCAGCAGCGTGGCCAGGAGCAGGCAGAGGCCGGCCCGCGGCTGGCCCAGGCCGCAAAGGCTCTCCATCCCAGCGGGGACCGTCGCAAGGCGGAGAACCCGACGGGGCGGCAGCGGGGCGCGGCGACTTCACCGGCCCTGCGCCATCTCTCGCGGCCGCCGGCTACGGTCGGGATCCGCAGGAGACTGCCTGAGACCCCGCCCTGGCCGCGCCCTGCGCTCCAGCGCGGGGCCAGGCGGGGCTCGCAGGAGGGGGGGAACTGACAGCTGGAGGGGGAAGTTTGGAAAGTTTTCACTGCGCGCGGATTGGCCAGCTGGGGGTGGAGCCCTGGACCAGGAGCTGGGCCGTCCTTGCCCTAACCCACAGGAGGAGTCCTAGAATTCAGGGTCCCACGCTTAATTAGCCTAAACCCTTTCTTCCTACCAGGCCCCCCAAAGGAGACCTTAACTCGTTCAAACCTTCAGCCTCCCAAGGCCCTGCTGTTAGGAGGAGGTGCCGCTCAGCACTAAATCCTCTCTCGCCCACCCAAGCTGTCAAACAGGGAAGCTGCTTCATCCCGAAAGTTCACCCACCTGCTTCACCCTCCGTCCTTTAGCCCCACGAAGGAGGTCCCAGCTTCACCCCAAGGCCTTCCCTTGAGGACCCTCAGGAAGAAGTCCTCAACCTCCCTCAAAACTCACAGCAGGCCCCCAAATTGGGTTCCCAGTCTTACCCTAACCCTTCATCTCTCTACCCAAACCCCAGAAGTGGGTGTCTCTCACCAGATTCCAAACCAAAATTCTCTCTTACCCCAAACTCTTAATCTCAAATAAAGAATTCCACCGCCATCCCTAGCCCTCACCTCCCTTACCTGCAGGCACCCAAATGGATGCCACAGTCCCGTCCTAAACCCCCACATGTGTCCCCATCAAATGGGGGAGTCTGGTCCTACTAAAGCAGGGCAATGTCACCAGGGGGAGGGATGGATTCCTGCCATTCCTGGATCCCCCGGCATGAAGAGGCCCCTGGGGGTCAGGAAGTGCTCCTGTCCAAGGGATAAGTACAGACTTGCAGGATGTGAGGGAACTTTCCCCAGAAGGAAACCAAAGGGGCGTATCCCGGGCCCTGAAATGCCCCCCTCATGGGAGATGCAGGAACCGCCTCTCTCCCAGCCTCTGCCTCAGACAAAGAGTCTCTGTGTCCCTGGAGAGGAGGGAGTGGGGCCCCATCTGGCTTGAGAAAGAGATGGGGCACCCTGTGGTGGGGGAAGGAGAGGGAATCTCCTCAAGCAAACTCCCTCCTTTCCTGAGACAACCGAAGCTGAGACGTCTCCAACTAAATGTCCTGCCTTGTTGGAAGTTCTTCTTGTAGTCTAACTTCTTGTATTCTTCTCAGAAGTGACCACACTCTGTTACTTTCTTTCACTCTCTCCCTCCACCAGAGACTCTTCTTCCAGAGTAGAAATAATGAGAGAAGGGATGCCCCCACTAGTTCCCTCACGCTCCCTAAAACTCTCCCTGGCCCTGAATAATTTACAATAATAATAAAAATTAAAATTAAAAAGAGCATTTATGAGTATAGCAATATGGAGACTAATTTTGTTTGTTTGTTGTGGGGCTGGAGGTGGAACCAGCCAGGGTTTCACACATTCTAAGCAGATACTTTATCCCTGAGCTGCACCTCCAGCTCCTGAAAAGAAATTTTAGGCAGATAAAGGAAATAGGCTGGGAAGAGTTTAGGGATTTTCTCCAGCCACCTGTTCAAGATTGTGTCACAGTTGAGGTCCTCCTAGGCCCCTTTGCCCTGCAAGGAATCAAGTAGGTAGGGCTTAGAAGGGAGCAGATGAGCAGGGGGGCAGCTCCATCTGAAGTCACGTGTCCAAGCAGGGGATCAACATGGCCTCCTCACCCCGGACTGTGCTGATCTCAGGCTGTTCATCAGGAATCGGCCTGGAGCTTGCAGTGCAGCTGGCTCATGACCCCAGACAGCGCTACCAGGGTAAGGGGCCCAGGTTGGGCCTGGGAGACAGCAGGGGCGGGCATGGCTTCCTGGGACCCTCAGTGCCCAGGTCATCTTTGCAATGGCATCCCTCTCAGCTGTACTTGGGGGCTTGAGGAGGACCCTCCTGGATCATCCTCTCATCCAACAAAACTATTTCTTGACCATCTACAGGTGCCAAGCACTGTTCTGAGTGCTAGAAACAGTTGTGAATAAGAGAGAAATCTCAGCTCTAGGTATGGGGTCGTGGGGGAGGGGAGGGAAGACAGATGAACAGATAAAAGGAAATTGCGATTTGTCTGGTCCTGGTAAATGGTGAAGAGCGAAACAGAGCAAGAAGGTGTGCGGCAGGGGTGAGGGAGCAGCGTTTCAAGAAGGGCTGGTCCCAGAAGTCTTCCCTGAGAAGGTTCATCTGACAATCCTGAGGATGGGTAATTACCTCCCTGACACTCGCTCCCCAGATTACTACTCCAAGAAAAGCCTCTTAGGAGCTTCTGACCTTGGGAGCCCTCTGGCTCTAGGTACTTGCCTGCCTGCGGATCTGGGGTAAATTGCTCCGACCTGCACCCCAACCATAGAAACCTCTGACCTGGAGCACACTGGAGTGGAAGTAGGCTAAGGGCTGTTACTTAAGACCAGGCTTTTAGGGCTGAGGGCATGGCCCCAGTTGCCAGGGCTGCTTCTCCCAGCCCTCGGCCCTCTGTTACAGGCACACAGCCTGGAGGCCAGTGTGCAGAGAAGAACTTGTGTAACTGCCCGTGGGCAGATGGGTGTGTGAAACTGCTAATGGGTCATGTTTCCTGAACGCTTATTAGGTGCCAAGAGTCATTTAAGTGCATCTAATATGTCATTCACTCCTCACATCACCCAGTATGAAGTGGTCACTTACTATCTTTTGCCTTATTTTAGAAATGAGGAAACAGAGGCCTGCCCAAGGTCCCTCAGCTGGAAAGTGGCAGAGCAGGGATTGGAACTAAGGCAGCCCACAAGCTGGGACCACACTTCTCACTATGCTCCACCCACATGCAAGGAACCCCGTTCATCTACATCATACCTGTGACTCACACACACTAATAAATTACACACAAATAAATGTCCCCCACCGGGAGCAAACACGTGTGACTGTGTTTACATGCACAGAGCGGTCAGCAAACATGTATCCGTATTGCGCACGGTAGGCCATGCTTAAGATATGCGTGGGCTTGCTACGAACCCAAGTTCAAATCTCAGCTCTAACATTTGCTAGGGGTGAAGACAGGCAAGGAACTCCACCTTGCTGGGTCTCTATTTATCTACACAGTGGGGATAACGATTTTACCCTGTTGGAGTTATCATTGCTAAATAATGAATTATCTCCAAATATATGGTTTGAGACATTTGTTTTTCTACCTATGGTTTCCATAGGTCGTGAATTTAGGAAGGGCTTGAGTGGGTGGTTCTGGCTCAGAGTCATAGGCCACAACTAGCAGAGTGGGTACTGGAACGTGTCAGGGTGGGAAGCCACCTCATTCTCTTCCTGAAATCTCGGGAATTCTCTGTGTAGTCTCTCTTCCTCAGCTAGCTTGAGCTTCCTCGTGGCATAGTAGCCTCAGAATAACTGGGCCGCTCTATGGTGGCCAAGGGCTTCAAGATCAGTGTTCCAGCAGGTGGTGTGGAAACTGCAGCTCCTTTGTGGATCAGAGTTCCGAAACCACACAGCATCACTTCCGCTGTTTTCCAGCTGGTCATGTGATTCACAGGAAGGTGGGGAGCTCAGTGGTAGCATGCATGTGGCCCTGGGTTCCATCCCCAGTACTGCAGTGAAGGGGAGATTCAGTGGGAGTGGAACTTGACTCCGTGTGTCAAATTCCCCCAGCATTACCCACACATCCATGTGCATGAGCGTGTGTGTAGTGCTGGGGACCAAACCAGGGCCCTGTCTATGTGAAACACACACTCTCCCACTGGGATGCGTGATTCCATGTCTCGATGGAGGAGTGGCAAGATTTGAGACGAGTGCATGCAACAGGAGATGTTGCAGTCATTTATGGAAAACAAGTTAGTGAATAATTTGTCGGGTTCTTGCAAGTGAGGAATAGTACTTAGCACAAGCCCTAGCCCACAGCAAATGCCTGATGAGTTGGAACTAGTTATGTCGATGCTGCAAATGTGGTTATTCCTACTTGAGTGTGCATAAGCACCAATATTGGCTCTAGGTGCGTATGAATTTTTCTCATGGCAATTTAGTTTATGTTTTTATTGTCATACTCATTCGGCTATGAATTTCATAAAGGAAGGGACTTTATTTGGGGGGGAAGTAGTAGGGATTGAACTTAGGGGCCCACCACTGAACTCTACACCAGCCCTTTTTTTTTAAACACAGCAAATTTTTTTCATCTGGCTTTTGTTTTTCCTCCACTTAGTTGTGTGTGTGGTGCTGGGGATCGAATCTAGGTCCTTGGACATGCCAAGCAAGTGCTCTACTGCTGAGCCACCTCTCAGCCCAATACTGGCTGAGATAGGATCTTGCTTAGTTGCTTCTGGCCCCACTGAGGTTGGTTTTGGACTTCCGATCCTCCTGCCTCAGCCTCCTGAGCCACTGGGATTACAAGGTGCACACCACCACTCCCATCTTATTTTTTATTTTTAGATAGATTCTCACTAAATTGCCCAGGCTGGCCTTGAACTTGCAGCCTCCTGAGCTGCTGGGATTACAGGCATGTGCCACCATGCCTGGTGGGACTTAATCTTATTTCACACAATAGTCTCAGAATCTAGAGTAAGCATGGTGTGCAGTATCTGCTCAATAAATTTTTGTGGGCTCCGTGGGTGTGGCTGCAGTGAACATGTCACACAGTGAGCCTTGGCTGAATGTGATGAGCATAGGTATGTAGGCCTATGGGTCTCCATCCTCTGGGACTGATGACAGAAACATCCAGTTAAAAGAGCCAGTTGCCTGTACCAACTCTGCTCTCTGCCTCCAGTGGTGGCCACCATGAGGGACTTGAGAAAGAAGGAGACACTGGAGGCAGCTGCTGGAGAGGCTCTGGGAAAGACCCTCACCGTGGCCCAGCTGGACGTGTGCAGTGATGAATCAGTGGCCCAGTGTCTCAGCTGCATCCAAGGAGGGGAAGTGGATGTGCTGGGTGAGACTTTGCAGCCCCAGAGCCATTCATCCCCCCATGATCTGATTATAAACCCTCAACACAGCAGGGTCTTCGTACCAGCCCTCTGGCTTTACCAGCAATCGCTGATCCTCCTTAAAAGGGGTTGACCAGTTGGCCAAGAATCGGGACTACCAAACAATTCATTAGGGATGCTAGAAATAATCTGAGACCTGGGGGCGGAGAGACTCTAATGGAATAGACATTATCACATATGGAGAAACCCATATGTGGTTGGAAAAATTACTTAGATGAGTCACTTGTGGAAGGAAGCATGATGCAGCAACAACTCATAATCCCTAACCAGCCTGCTTAGGAGGGTGGGTGTAGCTGTTTTGAAGCGATTTGGGGTCAGAGCTGAATTTCTCATGCTGTTCCTCATGGCCCTTCCTCCCTCCCACCCAGGAGTAAGGGTCCCCATAACAAATGCTGGACTACGCTTAGATATCTTCCTGGAGTTTGGAGTCGGGGGAAAGGGTGAGTTGAGGAGTGTCCCCAGAGGAGTGACACTAGAAGAGTTGGGGGAACTTCAACATAACACTCAATACTCTTCTCCTCAGTGAATAATGCTGGAGTGGGCCTCGTGGGGCCCTTGGAGGGGCTCAGCATAGATGCCATGCGGAACATCTTCGACACCAACTTTCTGGGGGCCATTCGTCTGGTCAAAGCTGTGCTTCCCGGAATGAAGAAGAGGCGACAGGGCCATATCGTGGTGGTCAGCAGTGTCATGGGTCTACAGGGTGAGCCTGGAAACCAACAACTTTCAGTGTCCGACCCTTCCCAGGCTGAAAAGATGACAAACAGGCTTTAGTTCATATTTCGCATATTCCTGGAGAGCTGTGTTGAGGATTCTGAAAACCGGAATGAAAAAAAAAAGTTCTGGGATAGATTAACATGTGTGCCACATTGTAACAATAGGGAGCTATGTCATGCATATCCCCAGAATCAACTCCACTTCTGAATATCTCCAAAACACTCTCCCATCCATCCATCCCCCAAACCCAAAAGGACCATCAGAACTCCTCCTGAAACTCCTCAGTGCCAAACACAGCTCACCAGGCCCTAGAGATATCTGGATTTAGGACCCTGAGGCTCAGCAGAAAATGGAGCATGGATTGATTAGTGATGTCTGCTATGGGCCCACTCTGGAGGCCACCTAATTGCCATTCATGCTCCTGGGTCTTTCCTCCCTGAACCCTCCAAGGCTCCCTAGCTCCACCTGCAAATTTCCTGGGATCTGACCCCTTCCTCTGCTGTCCTGTAAGGAGGACACCCTGCCATACAGCACAGTCAAGAGCCCTAATGAATGAGGCCTGCTCCATGCCTACAGGGCCCTGTATAGAGGATGGAAGGAAATAGGGGAGTTTCTTGGGACTAGGGGGAACCAGGAAGAGAGGGCACCTGGCAGGACAACCTTGACCTGGCCCCATATGCCCCCATCACACAATGCCATACGCACCAGTATCCCTTCCTTCTGATCCCCAAATCCCCTTGGTTGTGCCTCCCAAAGACCCACAAACCACCACCCAGATCCCCCAGGAGCCCTCCGCTCGGGTTCTCAGGTGTCTTGTTCAACGAGGTCTATTCAGCCTCCAAGTTCGCCCTGGAGGGATTCTTCGAGAGCCTCGCGATCCAGCTGCTTCAGTTCAACATCTTGTGAGCAGGGGCTCAGGCAGTGAGGGAGGCACGGGGACTGGAGGGGCAGTTGAGATGGGGCGGAGAGGTGGGGAGGACAATGACGGGGTAAGCGGAGGCAGGGAGGGGAGCAAGGTGGGCAAATAGGGCAGTGGAGGAGGTGGGGCCGAGGGCAGAAATGGAGTGGGGGAAAAGGGACACGGAAACGGGCAAAATGGGACAGTCAGACCCTCGGTCCCCAGCATCTCCCTGGTGGAGCCCGGGCCTGTGGTCTCTGACTTCGAGGGCAAGCTGTTGGCTCAGGCTTCCACCGCGGAGTTCCCGGGCACCGACGCCGAAACCCTGCACTACTTCCGGGACCTGTACCTCCCAGCCTCGCGCGAGCTCTTCCGCCGCGTGGGACAGAGCCCGAAGGACGTGGCCCAGGTGAGCGGCCCGGGAGAAGCGGCTCGGGCGCGCTGGGCACGGGCGGCTCCACGTCCCGGAGCTCAGGGTGCATCCCGCAGGCCCTCGCCAAGGTCATCGGCTGCACGCGTCCTCCCCTGCGCAAGCAGACCAACCTGCGCTACGCGCCGCTGACCGCGCTCAAAGCGCTGGACCCCTCGGGCGGCCTGTACGTGGGGACCGCGCACCGCCTCCTCTTCCGCTGGCCGCGCCTGCTCGGCCTGGGCCTGCGCTGCCTGGCCTGCGGCCGCCTCCGCACCCGGGTGTCCCCTCGATGAGCAGAGACCGCTGGCCCTGGCGCCCCCGTCTGCTCGTTCATTCATTCAAGAGTCGCCGTGCCCGGCCCTGGCTGCGTCCCAGGGCGGCGGTTCCAGGCACAGACCCCTCCACAGTCAGGGCCCGGACAGAGAGAGGGACCCAGGGACCCTGGGCTGAGGAGCCCAGCGCAGGAAGCCAGAGCCTGTCTGCCAAGGTGGGGAGGAAGAAGGGGCATTGTCGTGGGCAGTGAGGACAAGACAGACTGCGTCCTTCTACCTCAAGACTCCATGATCCTGGACTCGGAAACACAGGATGGTCCAGGACAACGCCCCCAGCGCCGCCCCGCACGCACGCTCAGGGATCAACTTTCCTGGTCACAAACCCCATTAGCAAAACGTGTTTGTGCACGCACAGCAGTGTACATATATTTTCCATTAAATATACATAGCCACAAGCAGTCATCACAATAAATACTTAATAAATCTAAATTTTCTAAATTTTAATAAATTAAAAAGCCAACAGGGTCTCCTCAGAATTCCCAAGATGGTGTCTTTCTCCAGACTTGGGAAGCAAACGGACTTTGGGTTTAAAAGCTGGCTCTGCTCCTACTCCTGACCCTGGGCAGGTAACTCAAGGACATCTTCGGTCCAGCAGCCGCATCAATAGCAATGCTGACATGACAGGAAATGCCCTCTTCTCCCTTCATTTCAGCTCAAGTGGCTGTTGTGGCTGGTGTTCAACACCCACCTTTGAATCCCAGCCTCCAAGGATCCCGTTGATTACTCATTTTGTCCACCCTGCAGCCCATGAGATGGAGTTACTCATCACCTCCGCCCGGTGATGGGAAATCCAGGTTGTGGTTGGCAGAAGGACGGAGCAGAATTGAGTCCACGTCTGTCCATTCTTCATCCTGTGTCAGGCTGGTCTTCAGAGCTCCCTTCTAGGAAGAGAGAAACTGACTCTCAGACCTTAGAAAGAGGTCTCTTTGGGTCTGTGCAAATATTGGGAGCTACTTTTGCTCAGTTTTGTTTTGTTTTTTTAAGAAAGAAGGACAGTGAGAGAGAGAGAGAATCAATTTTTATTGAGTTTTTCACATGGTTTTCATTGCTCTGACACTTAGTTGTGTATGTGGGTTCTGGGGTTTGAACCCATGTACTTGCACATGCCAGGCAAGTGCCATATCCACCAAGCCACCGCTCCAGCCCCTCAAAATAAAATTTTAAAAGGGCTGGGAATGTATCCCAATGGTAGAGTACTTGCCTTGAATATGAGAAGCCCTGGGTTCAAGCCTCAGCAATGGGGATAGAAAAAGAAAGAAAGAAGGACAGTGATGGGTCTCCACAGCTGCTGGACTTGAACTTACAATCCTCCTGCCTCAGCCTCCCACGTAGCTGGAATTACAGGCATGCACCACAGTGCCTGGCTTAAGAAAAAATCTACCTCCTTGCCACGAAGGAGAGACCATCGCAGGCATCCCCGGGGAGGCTTTACTCAGTCTGTAGTTGTGGGTGGGGGTAGAATAGGAAGAGGAAGGCTAGCCAGGGGGTGTGATTTAGGCTGAGCTCCTCAGAACTGCCTATTTCTCATCTATTTCCCAAGGCTGGTGATGCCATGAGCCCCCAGGATCCGCCCCATACATTCCTTTGTCGCTTAAATCACCAAGTCAACTTCTGTTGTACGAAAGGCAGAGTCCCTGCAACTCCAAGTGGTAACTATATAAACAAATACAGTAAGGAGGGCGACACCGTGATTAAGTCCTCGCTGGAAGCTGTTGCTGACAGGGGCGGGAGGCCTGGCTAACGCTCCGGATGCTCAAGGCAGGCCAATCCTTGGTTCTGGACTGCTGCACGCATGTCCCCTGCCCCAGTCCTCCCCAGTCTCGGCAGAGATAGTCCATTCTTCTGCTGCTCACACCTCCCCCTCTCCCTGCTGGGGATTGAACCCGGGGCCTTGTACCTGCCTTGCTGTACCGCTGAGCTGCACCTCCAGCCACTGTCAGCATCTTCATGGCCCCCACCTTGCATGGCCACCATCTTTCTCACCTGGAGTACAGGTGGCCCTCCCTATCCAAGAGTTCTGTCTCTGTGGAACTGAAAAACAACAAAAATAGGACAAATAAATAGCAATGCAATATAGCAACTTCAATACAGCATTTGCACTGTGTTAGGAACGCAGGGAGATGTGCATAAGTACCATGCAAATGCTGTCACTTTATTTAAGGAATTTGAGCATCTGCAGACTCAGATATGTCGGAGGATCTTGGACTCAACCCCCCCGCCCCCTGGCACCACGGGACGACTATTGCACCGGTCGTCACATCTCATCTCCCACTTTCTGCCTTTGCTCTCCTACAATCCATTCTCTGCACAGCGGCCCAGAGGACTCCTTTGCAAAGCATCGTTTGAAGGCTGAGGATGTGGTTCAGTGGTGGAGTGCATGCTTAGCAAGCGCAAGGTCCTGGCTCAACCCTCAGCACACTCGAGAAATAATTTAAATGGATAAAATGTTCACAATGTCTTAAAAACTAAAAAATATATTCAGGGACATTTTTAAAAAATAATTCTCCTACCCTCCCCTTTTTTCTCCCCCTTAAAAATGGTTCAGATGGTAATTTTCATGTTATGCATATTTTTTCATAATTTTGAAAATAATCACAGTATTTTAATGAAAAATCTCCTGCTTTTTTCCTTTTCACTGACAGCAGCACATGATACATGATTTTGAACTTCAGTCCTTCTCCTGAGTAATGAACCTCGGAGGGCCGCCTGCATCAGCCCAAACAGGCGTTCTCATTCTTCTGTAAATCTGCAATGTATTCCATTGTGTGGATGAGGATAATTCATGTAACTGCTCCGCTGCTGATGGATCTTTGGGCTCACTCCAGATTTTTTTCGGTTCTGGTTCTGGGTGGGTTTTTTACTTCCTATTTTACAAATGGTTGCAATGAATAACTTTGTGCACATGCACATACATCATTGCACACCTGTGTCCCTGTCATGAGATTACTAGGCTGAAGAGTCTAAACGTTTGCGATTGTTATGAACACGATCGAACTCACCTCCATCCTGCCAGCCCGCTTGTTCTCCTACAGCCCCGCCACACAGTGGATTTATGCAAATCTACTGGATAAGAGCTGGTATTTCAGTGTGGTTTTAACTTGCATTTTTCCTATCACAAGGGCTCAAAGCCTCTTCGTACAATGAAGAAACTTTTGTGTTTCATTTGTTGCAGACATTCTGATCACACCTTTGCCTAAGTTATTTTATTGTTTTTTGAAGGTGGGGGAAGAGAAAGGACATTTGTTTAGTTTTTTTTTTTCTCTTCTTTTTTTAAGAGGGGCAATGAAAGAGAGAGAGAGAGAAAGAGAGAGAAAGAATCAATTCTATTTGGCTGCTCCTACACTGCGTTGTGTAAGTGGTGTTGGGGTCCAAACCCACATTCTTTCTTTTTTTTAACATTGAAGCTGATTTTAATAAGACTTTTTTTTAGATGAATATGGAGTTATAATTGAGGGAGAAACATTGTCAAACAATCAAGAACAAACGTATATATACTTAGTTATCCAAGGCTATAGCCACGTCATGGATGCCCCGCTTGGGTTCCCCATGTTTCTGTTTCCCCCAGAAGAACCCCTGAGTTAAATGGATTCTCGTGGAGATCGAACCCATGTTCTTGTGCATGCCAGGCAAGCGCCACAACTGCCAAGTCACTGCTTCAGCCCCGCCTAATTTGTTTTTAATTGAATCATTGATATTTTTGTTAATTTCTAGAAACTTTTGATACATCAAAGATATTTGGAGCTCAATCCTTTCTCCAGTTTACTTTTTCTTTTCCTTTTTTAACTTTTCTGAGGATTGGCCTTATTTTTGATAAGCAATAATTAATCTTTTTTGCCTTTGGATTTCAGTTTATAGTAAGAAAGGACATATTCCAGACTAATTCTGTTAAAGCAGAAAGATAATAACAATCCTCTTTTCAAAATTCTCCAGTGGTGGGGTTGGAGCAGTGGCTCGGTGGTTATGGTGCTTGCCCGGCATGTGCAAGTACACAGGTTCAGGCCCAGCAACCCACCTACACAACTGTCAGAGCAATGAAAGCCACGTGAAAAACTCGATAAAAATTTATTCTCTCTCTCACACACACTGTCCTTCTCTCCTTAAAAAAAAAAAAAATTCGGGCTAGAGCGGTGGCTCAGCGGTTTCAGCTTGACTAGGAATCGTGAGGACCCGGGTTCAAACCCCAGCACCACGTACACAACTAAGTGTTGGAGCAACTAAGGCCATGTGAAAAACTCAATAAAGTTGTTTCTCTCTTTCTCTGTCTCTCTCATTGTCGCTCTCTCAAAAAAAAAATCTCCAGTCGTTCCCCATCTTATTTAGATTCGAATCCACAGCTGCATAATCTCATTACTGAACACTTGCCTCCAATTTTTTCCTCCTCCCACTCGTCCCAGCAACTCTGTTCTGCTTGCTCTTTCTAAAACTACCGCAGGGCCTTTGAGCGTGCGGTTCCCTGTGCCTACAACACTTCTGGCTCCCTCCACCTCCTTCAAATGTTCAGATGTCACCTTCCCAGAGAGGTCCTCCCTGGCCACCACCAGATAGCACTCTGTCAGTCTATCACTTTAACTTCCTCTATTTCCCATAATCCAACATAAACTACAGTTAGATGTTTCTTGAGTATCTCCACCCACTAGCATGTCAGCTCCATAGGGAGGGAATTGTCATTTATTTGCCCTGACCTCATGCCCACACCTCAAACAGTAAATGGCATATGGCAGGCCCTCAAGAAACATCTGATCAATGAATGAGTGAGTGGTTGAATTAATGAACCAAAAAGAGACTAATTCTGCCCAGCCTGGTGGCAACTCAGGAGGCTGAGGCTGGAGGATCTCAAGTGCAAAGTCAGCCTCAAGGGCCTAACAACTTAGAGAGACTGTCTCAAAAAAGAAAAAAATAAGAAGGGCTGGTAATGTGGCTCAGTAGTAAAGTCCCCCTGGGTTCAATCCCTGGTACCAAAAAAAAAAAAAAAAAGGAAGAAGAGGAAGAGGAAGGAGAAGAGGAAGAAGAAGAAGAAGAGGAGGAGGAGGAGGAGGAGGAGGAGGAGGAGGAGGAGGAGGAGGGGAAACAAACTCACCCCAGTCCACACCATCTCTCTTCCAGTGCCTTTCATAAACTGTCTCCTCCCTGTGAGTTAGAACATAATCCATTTTTCCTTTTCTCGCCCCTCTCCCTTCACTTAATTACAGGTTTTGTTTGTTTGTTTTTTAAGAGAGATGAGAGAGGGCTGGAGCAGTGGCTCAGAGGTTACAGCTCCTGCCTGGCATAAGCAAGGATGTGGGTTTGAACCCCAGCACCACGTACACAATGAAATGTTGGAGCAACAAAAGCCACATGAAAAAGTAAATAAAATTGGTTCTCTTTCTCCTTCTCTTACTTCTCTTACTTAAAAATAAAGAGAGAGAGAGAGGGATGTGAGAAAGAGAATCAATTTTTTTTTCATCTGGTTTTTGTTTTTCCTACAGTTGTGTATGTGGTGCTGGGGCTTGAACCCAGGTCCCAGCCCCCACCTGATTACTCTTACTTGGTTTTTGTGTTGTTTGTTTTGTTGTGTTTGTTCGGTGGGTCTCACTATGTTGCCTAGGCTGGCCCCAAACTCCTATGTTCAGTTGATCCTCCTGCCCTCAGCCTCTCCAGCAGCTACTGAGCCTTTCTGGTCTCAGCCTAAATACCTACCACTTCCTCCAGGGAGCCCTCCTTGACTCCTCTGGAGATCAGAGGGCAGACGCCTCTGCACCCCCAGCTGCTTATTCAAGGACAGCTGGGAGTTCTGTGGCCAGGGCATCTCTAATTCCACTGCACTTTCAGACCCAGCAGGTCTGAATCCCAGGCAGTCAGCCCTATATGCGGCTGCTGAATTACTCTTCTCTCTTAGCTAAAGACTTCTCTTGAATTCCCTCATGGCCAGCAGCGCCCTCCCGGACCAGGTGGAGAGGCACATGCTGTCCACAGCGATCAGGCAGCAAGGCCAGTTTCTGAAATCTTAGGGGAAACGAACGGGGTGCTCAGAAGCCCACGGAGGCCAAGGAACGACCCGGGGAGCCAGGGCTGGGACTGGGAGGGACACTAGGCAGGACATCTCCTACCTGGACAAGAAACAGCACCTCTCTGAGCCTCGGTGTCCCCGTCTGTGACATGGAGGAGTTGCTGGGGACAAAGTACCAAGTGCTGGAACGTAGTAGGTGATTAGTAAACCTCAGCTGTTGGCTGCTGTGCGGAGTCTGGCTTTTTTCTCTGCCTCCCAGTCCTCCCCGGCCTTTCCTGGGAGGCCCTGGGCGCAGAGCCCTGGGGGAGGGTGGAACATCCCGGCGAGGACACGTCCTGCAAGGCCGCTCCTCCCGCCCGCGCCTCCTGCAAGCCCGCGGGTCCCGGGAGCGGAGGGCGGCGGACTCCCGGCGCCGCAGCTGCTCCGGGCGCGCAGCCAGCGCCCCGCCCTCGCCGGCGGCATTCCTGCGGGGGCGGCCGCGGCCGCGGGCGGAGGCGCGCTGGCGCCCTCTCGTGGCGGAGTGCGGGAGGCCGCCGCACGCGAACGCGAACTGTCGGTGACCGACCGCGTGAAACCTCGGGCCGCCCTCCGGCTCCCGGAGCTCCGCCCCCAGTCGCGACACCCGCTCGAACTCTCTGCCCCTCCTTTCTTAGCTGCACCGTTTGGGGCAGGAACCGTCACCTTTTTAGTGCCTCCGTTTCCCTCTTCTGCAAAATGAGCCCGTGATGATCCTCAACTCCTTAAATAGATGAGAGGATTAAGAGATCAGCGAACACGTCCAGGGTAAAAGCATCCACCCCTCAAGGTCAGGTATTTCTGCCGCGTTTGCTGCTGTGTTCCCGCGTGCACGTGTTAAATACACAGTCCTTGACAATCGCTTGTCATTCTGTGTTGGGGCACCTGAGGTTGGGGTCAGGGACAGATGTGCGAGACGCTTGCTCCGCACTCACGATGCCTCCATCCTCGGGCTCTCTGCGTGGCATGGATATACCTCATAGGATCCTCCTGCTCTCAGCGGCTCCTCCTCTCCTGCTCAGTGGTGCCTAAGGGCAGTTTTTCCTTCCTGGGCCCAACCCAGAGTCAAAACAAAACCTCAGCCGCAGGTCTGAGCCTGCTTCCAAAAGGCCTAGGTGGTTTCTACCTGTCAAGAATGGGAAGGGGCAGGGCTGGAGCAGTGGCTCAGTGGCTGCATGGAGCAGTTGCCTGTCATGCACAAGGATGCAGGTTCAAACCCCAGCACCATGCACACAACTAAGTGTTGGAGAAACAAAGGCCAGATGGAAAAATAAGTAAAATTGATTCTTTCTCCCTCTCTCTTCTTCTCTCCGTTCAAAAAGGGGGGCGGTGAGAAGGGATGAGACTGCTCCTCACTTCCCAGCCAAGCCTCCAAGCTGGAGAGACATTGCTACTGGGGAGAGGGAGCCCAGACTCCAGATTGGAGAGAAAAGTGCTGGGCACTTCAGGGTCTAGTGTCCCTGGCACCCTGCCCAGGAATCATCCCCTGTCCTGGCCCCTCCAATGAAGCCCACCCCCAGACAAGGGAGAGCTGAAGAGAGCCTGGAACTGCAAATGGGCGCCATCATTCTGGAACCTTCGAAGTCAGTCTGAACTGTTCCCTTGGGCAGAGCTTCACTTGCTTCTGTTTTTGATACTTGGCTTCTTTCTTTCTTTTCTTGGTGCACTGAGGATTTTATCCACCCTTTGCTGCTACCCAGCTCACCCTGTTGGGGCCTCGTTTTCCTCATCTGTGCAATGTGTGCTGTGCTTTCTGTGCCCTGGCTGTGAGATTCACGCACGCACCAAGAACAGTGTTTGGCTCGTAGTAGGTGCTATGAGGAATCAAAGCCTACATTCCACCAGCCCTCTTGGTTTCTGACACACTAGGTTTCCAGCCCTCTAACTAAACCAGGGGTGGGAAAGTGGATGCACATTGAACCCTAATGCATGGAAAGCCGCAAGGCTTAAGAAAACCCTCCCTAGATTTTTGGTAAGTTCACAGTCAATACCCACTGCACAAGGCAGGGTTTTGTCTCTCATGGCCACAGCTGTGTACCCTGTATGCTAAGCAGGACCCAGCTTGTAAATGTTTAATGAATCTTTGTTGGATAAATGTATATTATCATTGTTTTGGGGAATTAGAGACCCCGCAAAAGGCGAGGCTCCCCGAGCGGGCAGGGGAAGCCTCAGACAGAATTGTCTACAACCTGACTATTTCTAAGAAGCAGACACCACAAAACAGGCTCGATATTCTCTTTAATAGGCACATTATACAGTCTGGGAGAATTATTTGGGGAAGAGGAAGCCTTCTTCCAGGAATGCTTCAAGCATGATGTGTTTTCTTCCCTGGTTTCATTATGTATAATTTGCTTTCTGGAAAACGAGACCTGCTTGACTTGGGGACAATGGACAATGGTCACAATGTGCCAGCAAAGCGGCTCCAGCTGCTGCAAGGACAGGAAGCCCCTGCGGTGCATTCTGGGTGCACAGAGACCTGCAGCCCAGAGAGAGGATTTTGACCTGCAGATTTCTCAGAAGGTTCCATCATGGTGGGTGCCAGGGCCAGATGGCAAAATGCCATTTGGTTTGCTCATGCCTGGAACTAGGAAATGGGAGTGGAATGCCTGCTCTGGCCCTATTGAGCAGCTATCCCAGAAACTGACAATTGCACAAGGGTGGGGGTGGGGACAAATCATCGGGCTGGGGGAGGGAGAAGTTTCCTGATGCCCTGGGTCCACCTGGCTCCTTGCTAGGGGAGGGGAGGCCTCCAGCATGAGGCCCCCGTGGTCCATGGCAGTGGCCCTCCTGCCACTCTAACCCCCAAGGAGGAAGCTGGAACATGTCCCAGGCAGCTGTCCCCAGCCTGGTTTGCAGGCCTGAGAAGTGAGGAGCGGCCCTCAGCCCCTGCCACTGGCTTTATGGGATGCCCCTCCTCCAGACCTGTTTAGTTATTAACTAAGCCCAGATAGGCCAAGGCAAACAGGCCAGGGCCACTCCAGAGAAGAGGACAGACGCCTGCACCCATGGTCTCACGGCATCCCCCGACCCACCATGGATGTGCCCTGGCCCCTGAGCTTCCTTCTGATCCTCGTAGGGAGCCCCCTCATCCACACTGAGCCACTGTGAGTCTGGGGGACTGAGGGGACTCAGATGGTGTGACTCCTGCCTGCGATGCCATCTGCCCTCGAGCCCCTCGGGGCCCCTGTGTTTGTCTCTTGGCAGGTACATCCTTGTGACCCCCAGAGTCCTGAGAGTGGAAACCCCTGAAAATATCCACATCCAGGCCCACTCAGACTCCAGGCAGCCACTCCGGACACCCCTCGCAGTGAACATCACGGTGTGGGACTTCCCCAATAGAGAGATGCTGGTCGCCAGGAGCCAACTGGTCCTGTCTCCTGCCAACAATTTTATGGTCCAAACACCTGTGATGGTAGGTAATAGGCCAGGTTTGCTGGCCACAGAGGGAAGCTCTGGGTCAGCAGGAAGGGCAGAAAGGAGCAGACCCTAGGCGGACTTCCCACAGGAGACTGAAGAGCCTGTGCAGGGACTGGGTATCCTACTGATTCTTTCATACCTGTCCATTTAGAAATCAAAGCTCCCCTAAGCCTGGGCTCCAAGAAGGAGCCATGTGCCCATCTGATACTTTTGTATAAATCATAAATGGCACCCTCTGCTGGTAGCTAGGGAACGTGGAGTGGATTTCATTCAGGTCTTGGCTGGGTGCCCTTGTGCAGTGAGCACACATGGTGACCTCACTTTCAAAGACAGAGCCAGAGGGCTCTCACTCAATTGCCTCTCCCAAGATTAGGCCCAAAGCTTTTTCCCCAGGGAGGGGGACCCCAGTGGAACCTGAGGAGTGTGGGCATCTCTCTCCAGATTCCTGAAAGACTGGTACACCCCCCCAAAACCGGGACAGCAATATGTCATCATTCGGGCAACTTGGAAACCCACCTCCCACTCCTCATTCATGGAGAAGACAGTGCTGGTGATTCCCCACTCTGGCTACATCTTCATCCAGACAGACAAAACTATCTACACGCCTGAGCACTTAGGTACAGCACTGGGCACTTGCCCTGGGGCAGGTGCTAACTCTTAGCCCCAGAGGCCCCCGGTGGCTGACCGTTCCCATCCCTTAACATCTCCTCCACCTCCCATGTCTCGTCTTCTGCCCACCATCCTAAACACACCCCTGTTGCAGGCTGTCCCCTCCCTTCCTCTCTCCTCCAGTTCTGTACCGGGTGTTTGCTGTGAACCACAAGATGGATCCTGTGTCCAGAACACTCACCCTGGACATCAAGGTGGCCTCTCCCAGCAGGGTTGAGTTGTGTGCCAAAGGCCTGGGGTACAGACCACCAGGGTTCTGCACAGGACAGTCACCAGCCCTGCCCTGTCCCTGCAGAACCCGGAGGGAGTCACTGTGACCAGTCAGGACCTGATGGCTGAGGGAGGCTTCTTCGAAAGCTCCTTCCCACCTGCCGGAGCTTGTCAGGTGCCCTGCCGGGAGCCAAGGGTGGTGCGGGAGGCTGTCCTCCAGCCCCTTCTCCTAACTTTCCACTTCTCAGTTTGGGGACCTGGACCGTTGAAGCCAGCTACCAAAGCGGAGACAAACACAAGTTCAAGGCTGCCTTTGACGTGAAGGAGTACGGTGAGGAGGGTGTGGACAGGCGGGCCAGCTGCGACCAGGGCTGAAGATCAGAGGTCTCAGGGGAGACTGTGGGCCAGGCAGAGAGCTGGCTGCCAGTGTGCAGGGCCACATGCTCCAGCCACAGAGGAAGGAGGATAGGCAGGGTCAAGCGGTGACATGCTGAGGCTGCCGTTGTCTTTATCCCGCCCAGTGCTCCCATCTTTTGAGGTCCAGTTGATGCCAAACCAGACGTTCTTCCACCTCAGCGATGGGGCTCTAGGTGTCAATATCCAGGCCCGGTGAGTCTCCTTCACTCCAGCCCTCACAGGCCGAGGGGCTCCAAGAAACTGGGTGGGTAGAGAGAAGCGGAGCACTCCTTTAGCACCCAGGGGCGCAGGCACCCTTCTCCCGGAGAGATGTGTGGCCTTCTGAGGTCTCCAGACCATCTGCAGGGCTCCCTGAGGCCGTCAGGCCGTCCTGCCACCTCTGGGCACTGTCCAGATCAGCCCTACAGCTCTGGCCACCTCTGCCATCCTGCCTCGGGCCTTGACGGACACACTCGTCCCCTCCCAGGGTTGCGTGGCTCAGCAACAAACATCTAAGTTTGCAGGGGCCACGTACGCCCCTCCCAAGGTTGCACAGTCGCCACTGCAGCCTCGTGAGGCCACTCAGGCCAGTCTCTGCAGGCACACGAGGTAGCACAGGCCACCCCGATGGCTCTCCACGCCAGGTACATATTCAACAAGCCGGTGAATGGACATGCGCTGGCCATCTTCGGGGTGAAGATGAATTCCCAGTGGACCCCCATCCAGACCTCTCTGCAGAAGGTGGAGGTGAACAAATTGTGACCCTTCCTCTGGCTCCTCTCCACTCCCCTCCCTCGCTCCCCAAGAAACAACCTCATCCTTCTCTTTCCTGCCCGGAGAACAGGTCTCTGACGGCCTGGGCCACGTCTCCCTCCAGAAGGACAAGGTCACAGCCGTGTTCGAAGGCCCGGAAGAGGAGCTCGTCGGGGCTTCCATCTTCGTCAACGTCACTGTGTTCTCTTCAGGTGCCACCCTCACCCTGACAGAGATCAAGACCCTGTTTCTCTCCCAGCCCAGACACCTCGCCCCTGTCACCTTAGGACTCAACCTAGCCTGTTTCCTTATCAGAGCAGCGGGGAAACGGAAGGGCTGGGAGGAGTGGAAACTGTGATTGCCTTTCTCTGCCTTCGCCAAGATGGGGCATCCGTGCCTGCAGCCCTGCCATTGCCCAGGAACTTGAGCCTCGTTGGCAGGCACTGTGACCCCTCTGTCTCCACAGGGGGTGAGATGGTCCAGGCAAAGATCGCGGGGGTGAAGATCGTCAAGACCCCATACAGTGTCAAGTTCACCAGGACGCCACAATATTTCAAGCCAGGGATGCCCTTCCACTTCCGGGTCAGAGTCTGGGCTCACTGCACCCAGGGTCTCAGCACCCCTTCCCCAACAGACCTCCCAGAAGCAAAAACCCTTACTGCACTCAATTGTGTCCAGCTCATCAAAAATTTGAGTCTATCACACTGCTCTGACTAATCCCAAGGTTCTTCAAATACTAATCCAAATCTTTGAGATGGATACTAGGAAAGCTTATACTTATATGCTTTAGTGCTAAACCCACTCCAACCTTCCTCCAAACCCTCTATCCCCCCTCTACCCTCCCAACTCCCAGTCTTCCCACTCCCAACCAGCACACCAACATCCAGGAGACCACATAGGGTTGTGCATTGCAAAACCCTAGGGGGTACCATTCACAAAGACTCCAAAAAGAACCGTGCCCCTGACGTTGTTCAGTGCACCACCTGTACAGCTGTACAAAGAGGCCTATCCAGATGGTATTCTCAGTTTCTACCTCTCATTCCAGGGTATCCCCAGCCTTAGCCATCATCTCACCCCAGATTCTACCCCAGGTCCTTGTCTCAAATCCTGATGGGACTCCGGCCTCCAGAGTCCTCATTCATTGTCAAAACCACCAAGTGTACTCCTCAGATGATGGGGTGGCCACCCTGACCATCAACACAGACGCAAATATGAAACAGCTCCACATCTTGGTACTGACCCGATGGAAAGAACGCTGGTGTCGGGGCTGTGAGCTGGAAGAGAGGGGTTCACTTGCCCATCACTCCCCAGGTGGAAACCGACGATTCTCCCGGGCCAAAAGCCTCAGCTGAGATGACAGCTTGGCCTTACGTGACTCAGGAGGGCCTGGGGAACTTTTTGCACATTGAAGTGAAGACGTTGGGTGCAGAGGTTGGCAGAAACATCCAACTGAGCCTCCACACAAAACATCAAGACCGCGAGGTCAAGGACAAGATCACTCACTTCACCATTCTGGTGAGTGCCTAGGACCGGGACCTGGAACTCCCTCGGTTTGCTGGGTTGGAGAAACTCTAAGCAAAGCCGTGAAGGTGGGAACAATCTGGGGTGGGCTCAGACCAAAAGGCTGAAGAAGGGGCTGTCCCTACACCTCTCTCACTTGGTGTCCCTGGTCTCCCAGATCCTCAGTAAGGGTCAGATCGTCAGTGCCAAGCATCAGCTAAGGGGAGGGAGCATCTTCACAGCAGCCAGCATCGAGGTGACCCCAGAGATGCTGCCCTCCTTTCGCATCGTGGCCTTCTACTTACTGCCCAGGGGAGTGTCCCAGGACCCTGAGCTTGTGGCTGACGCCATATGGATTGACGTGATTGACAGATGCATGGGGACAGTAAGCCAAACGTGTAGCTGTGTGTCACCATCTGAAAGCTCCAGAGAGGCTCTGTTCAAGTCCAGGGGTTCCCAGCCTGGGGGGAGACAGGGAAGGGGGCTATGTGTATATATCTCCTTGAGACCTCAGCACGGGGGTTAGAGGACAGGCAAGTTGATAAGTGTGTGGACTGGGACTGGCCTAGCCGGTTCCACATACTCCATGAGGCCAGCAGGGAGCATGAACCTGGAACTGGAGCTCATGATGTCTCCCTCTTTCGGCTTAGCTGAAAGTTGGATTGAAGAACAGTGAATTCGCCCACACTCTGGAGCCCAACAGCCCAGTGAACCTAAAGGTGACAGGTGATGCAGAGGCCACAGTGGGGCTGGTGGCTGTGGACAAGGCTGTCTACGCTTTGAACAGCAAATACAAGCTCACCCAGAAGAAGGTGAGGCCGCGTGAGCTTTGGGCCAGGATGCTGCCTGCAGGTGGTGGCTGGAGCGCCAGCCTCCCCAGCTCCGAAAAGGGTGGCAAACATGGTTGGGAGGGTTCACAGGGGCTGCGCACAGGGTAGCCACTGCAAGGTGGGAGAGGCTGTAAGAGCGATCGATCGGAGCCTGCAAGTCCAGTGCACCATTGCCCTTCCCTGAAGGTCTCAGACAGGTCCCAAATCCAGGTTGCTCTCTTGACCCCAGGTCTGGGAGGTGGTGGAGGAACATGACACTGGCTGCACTGCAGGCAGTGGAAAAGACAGATTCGCTGTGTTCAAGGATGCTGGGTTGGACCTGAAGATCAGCACAGGGATGCACACCCCAGCAAGCTCAGGTACTGGCATGGAGAGGGCAAGAGGAGGGCAGGGAGCGCGCAGTGCTGCCAAATGTCACCCGGTGCCAATCAGACACGCACTGCAAACCACCGCAGTGCAGGGCCTCGTGCACGCTGGGGAGGAGCTCTACCGCTGAGCCACACCCCATCCTGTGTGCCACCATGCAGTCCCTGACACTTACCATGAGCAAGCCACAGCATCCTCTGAGTCCCTGTTTCTTTGTCCATAAAATAGGGATATGGGCTGAGCATCCCTAATCCAAAAATTCAAACTCTGAAATGCACCAACATAATGCTCAAAAATTTCAGATTTTGAAGCATTTCGGAGTTTATGTTTTCAGATTAGGGCTGTTCAACAGGTAAAGTATATGCAAATATTCCAAAATCTGAAAAACTCTGAAATCCAAAATATTTCTGATCCAAAGTATTTCAGATGAAGAATACTCAACCTGTAATTATAGAAGTAATTCACTGTGGGGTTGGGGATTTAGCTCAGTGGCAGAGCGTTTGCCTAGCATGCACAAGGCCCTGAGTTCGGTCCTCAGCCCTGAAAAAAAAATAAGTAATTCACTGTGTGTTGAGTAAGATGAAGGTTTACAGGGCTGGAACGGTGGCTCTGTGCTTACAGTTCTTGTCTGGCATGCACAAGTTCGTGGGTTCAAACCCCAGCACCATGTATACAACAAAGTGTTGGAGCAATGAGGTTCTCATGAAAAACTAAAAAAAAAAAAAAAAAAATCGCTTCTCTCTTTCCTTCTCTTTCTTACTGTCCCTCTTTAAAAAAAGAAAGAAAGAAAGAAAAGAAAAAAAGATGTAGTTTTACATCTAAAATGTAGGTGTGGTGGTGCATGTCTGTAATCCCAGCTACTTGGGAGGCTGAGGCAAGAGGATCATGAGTTTGAGGCCAGCCAGCCTGGGTAACTTAGCAAGACTCTGTCAAAAAAAAAAAAAAAATTAGATTTGGCCATGTGCATCAGAGGTACAAATTGACTGTAGCTTAAACAATGCAGAAGTTTATTTCTCACTCAGTAATCAATTTAGAGGTCATCCTGGACTCCAATTCCGTCTATCTCCTTCCTCTGCCAGATTCCAAGATGGTACCTTACTGTTACCTCAAGTCGGCAGCAGGATGAAAGGAAGATTGGCGAGAGGGCATTTCTTTTAGATCTCATTGGCCAGCACTCAGTCATATGGCCCCACCTACTTGCAAGGGAGGCTGGGAAATGTAGTCTTAACTCTGAGAAGTATATAAAAGGTGGAAGTTCAGTTGCCACAGATGAGTGGGGGAGAGTGGATACTAGAGACAATTAGGAGTGTCTTCTCAGCTATAAATAGACGCACTCATAACAGTTTCTATTTTATTATGTGCTGATCTCCATGCTTAATTCTTGTTTTCCCCCTTTTTTCTTTGTGGCACTGGGGATTGAACCCAGGCCTTGTGCGTGCTAGCCAAGTGCTCAATCACTGAGCTACAGCCCAGTCCAGTGTGTACTTTTATATGCATGATCTCATTGACAGAACTATGATAGTGTCCATTTTGCATTGCTGGAGAAGTTAATTCCCAGAGAGGTTAGGTGACTTGCTGAAGACAACCAGCTTTTAGGCAGAATGCAGGAGAAGTGAGACCTGATGCCCATAAGGCACTGGGCATTCAGCTAGCACCTAGTAAATACCATCAAAAACATGAATCATGATCGTGACAATTGTCCTCTCATTCCTCCCTCTGATCCTCAGACTGGCACTGTCCCCAGAGTCCCCCTCCCCGTCACCACCTCCGTTCCCTGAAGAGACTGGAAACAAAGAGGAACTCAGGTCAGCGTGGAAGCTGGACGTGACCGTCCTGCCCATCTTTGCTTCTAGCCACATGCATTCACCCGGGCTCGGAATGAAGACTTGGGCACTCTGGGTGTTCTGAGCAGGGAGACAGCTGGGAATTCGATACTTCAGAAGATACAGCAGTGGAGGTCAGAGGCTTGCTTGCTGGTCTCAAGGTCACCCTGCTGCCATTCCTGTGCTTGGTAAAAGCTCAGGGGACTGGTGAGTGTAGGTAGATAGTGGAACGTGGAGCTGTGACCACCACAACTCCCACCCCCACCCCCAATTAGACAACACTGCTGCAGAAAGAAAATGGTTTGTTTCTCTCCTACCTCCCACATCGTTCACATTCCCACCCAGGCCCCTAGCGGCAAGGGAGGCTGGGAAATGTACTTTGGGGATGGCTAGCCCCTAATACAGCAATAAATGTAGGCAAACAGAGTAGCGATTGCCAAGTACCGTGGGCAATATCCAGCTATCCTGCCATCCCTGAGGCCAGGGTGTGGACCCGAAGTCCTGAGCCTGGAGTCAGAGCAAGATGGGAGGCAGCACCAGGGGGTGTTAGAAGCATGGATTCTAGTCCCAGCTCTAACTTGGGGCTGTGTGACCCTGGGTTAGAGAATTCACCTCCTGTCACCACATGGGCTCAGTATGAGGATGGAGGGAGAAGATGCAGGCAAGGCAAGGGGATCAGCAGATGCCAGAGTCTTGGCTAAGAGGCCAGATGTGCGTGGCAGGAAGGTGGATGGGTCCCAGCTTCCTGACAGCCTGCCTCCCCCAACTCTGGCCCTCAGTGAGCAACATCAAGACAGAGCTGGAGCGAACTTGCTGTGAGGCTGGGCTCCAGGGCAGCCCAATGGGGCTGTCTTGTGAGAAGAGAGCCAGGCATGTCCGCCACGGCCCAGCCTGTGTGGCTGCTTTCCTGGACTGCTGTCATCTGTCTGAGACCCTGCTGAGGAGGTCCAGGAGGACCAGCTGCTTCTAGGGACAAGTGAGGAGGTCACATCAGGAGGCGTGGGGGTGGCTTCATCGAAGGGTACGGAGTGCCAGGGGCAGGGTGATCGGTGCCAGCAGAGGACAGGGCAGAGGACCCCGCTGAGGTCCACCTTGGGTGAGGCACGAAGGAGAAGCCGCTCCACATCCACCTCTCTCCCCTGCAGCCGATGAGGATGATGACTTCGATGGCTTCTTTCTGGATGACACACCTGTCCGCACCTTCTTCCCTGAGAGCTGCTCTGGAGGATGATTACTCTGCCAAAAAGCGAATCGGGGTAGGATGAAAGCCACCCCTGCTGGCATCAGGTCCCCAGCCCTTCCAGCCTTCGGTAGCTACTGGTCATGACCCCAGCGATGGCACTGAGCCTCAGGATAAACCCACGTGGAGGGGGTTGAGGATCCAGTGGGCCCCGAGTAGTGCCCCCCCAGGGGTGCTGTTCCTCATGGGGTGACCCAGCGATCCCCGATAGTGACCCAGCCTGAGGCTCTGTCCAGGCAGCACAGCACAGTGACGGCCCCACCTTGCAGCACCTCCCATCACTCCATCTCTGTGGATCTGCCGGACTCCATCTCCACCTGGCAGTTGGTAGCCGTCAGCTTCAAGGATGGACGAGGTGACTCCAGCAAGCCCAGTGCCATGGGAGGGGGAGGACAGTGGCCTCACGAGGGCTGGCGGGCAGCGACCTCTGCTTAAGCCTGATGCACTCTCGTGGCCTTAGGTCTCTGCGTCTCTGATCCCTTGGAGCTGGTAGCTATGAAAACACTCTTTGTGGACCTCAAGTTGCCCCCCTCTGTGATCAGGAATGAGCAGGTGCAGATTCAAGCCATGCTGTACAATTTCAGGGATCACCAGGTCAAGGTGAAGCCCCTGAGCTCTCCCTTCCCAGCCAAAATATCTGTCCGTACGTTTTTTAAAGGGGGTGGTGGGAATCCGTGATTCCAACGGTTGGTGAAGTAGGGGCCCTTGAAGATGATTTCTAAGGTATTTTCTCATTTAAACTTCACAATAACTCCATCCGGTGGGAAATATGAGTGTTCTTGGCTTAGAGATGAGGAAACAGATGGAAGGTTAAAAGACTTGCCTGGGGTCGCTCACCTGTAATGTGCTGTAACGTCTTGTCGAAGGCATCTCGGGGCTGGGACAGGGAGGGAAGCATGAGCCCCCCTGGCCACCCGGGCCACATCAAGCATCAGGACATCCTACCTGCCGATCCTGCTCCAGGTCCGAGTGGAGTTCCCTTATAAGGAACCGCTGTGCAGTGCGTCAAAGCCAGGAGCCCCGTCCCGCCAGGTGGTGGTCGTGCCCCCCAGCTCCTCCAAGATGGTGCCTTTTGTTCTTCTCCCTCTTGAGATCGGCCAGGTGGACGTGGAGGTCAAGGCTGTGGGCAACGGTTTCCAGGACCACATCAAGAAGACGCTCTTGGTCCTGGTAATGGGGCTAGTGCCTTACTGCCAACACATGTGAGCAGGGATCCCCAGGCCGTGTGACCAAGGGAGGACCAGGGGGAAGCAAAGGTCAGCCTATGGGCTTGAGGGGTCACAGAGCCTGGATTTGGGCCTGGATTCAAATGTCAGCTCTCCTGTGTGATCTTGGGCAATTTACTTAACTTTTCTGTCTCCATTTCCTCGTTTACAAGATTAGGATAATCATTAGGTCCACTGAATAATCAGAGAGCTGTGGAAATTACCCACAACCAATGTATGACCCATCAATCTAAATTAAATTCAAAATGATTAAAATATTCTGAAAACGTTTTAAAAGTATACTTTATTTACTTAAACAAATGATCAGCATTTAAGATATAAATGTTTAGGGGCTGGAGCAGGGGCTCAGCAGTTGGAGCACTTGCCTGGCACGCACCACACACACAACTCCATATTGCAGAAACAAAGTTGAAAGAATAAAGTTGATTCAGTCTTTTCTTTCTCTCTCTTTCCTTCTCTCTGTCTTTAAAGAAAAGATATAAATGTTTAACTTTAGCTTACTGAGCCCTCAGAACAAACTTTAGAGACAGGGACTATTATTGTCTCTTTCACAGAAGAGAAAACTGAAGCACAGAGAGGTTTAGTAGTTTGTTCAAGGACACACAGCTCGGAAGTGGGTGGGCTTGGATGTGAATTCAGATATTGAGCTCCAGAATCTGTGCCCTCATAAGCTAAGCAGTGCCTCCTCTTACTGTCATGACTGTCATTATTACGGCGGTTTTGGTGGTCATTTCTAACTTTCTTCCTCATCCCACAGGCAGGGGGTCAGACGGAGCGAACATTCCACAGCTTCCTTCTGAACCCTCAAGGTTTGCAGGGGGCCATGGGGCACGTGGGCTCCTGGATCCACACTAGGGAGGAGAGCGGGACTAAAAGGGGGAGGCTGGGCAGGTGGGCAGTGTGCACCTCTCCTAACCTCTACGCACCCTGATGAGCCCACTTGTCATGGAAGGCTGAGCCCACCCAGGTCAGACCCAGAGGGAACTGGTGCCAAGACGGGAGTTTCTAAATGAGGTTCCCGGCACAGAGGCGGAAGTCTTTGTCAGCGTCCAAGGTGCGGGTGGGTGCAGGCGGGGAGGGCGGGAGCCGCCTCCTCCAGGGCCTGCTGGGCATGAGGGTGGGAGGGGCTGGGGCTGGTGAGATCAGGTGACCGTGCTCACTCACCCACCACCACAGGTGACATCCTTGCTGAGACTATCTGGCAGCCTGACACCCAGCGAAGTGTGGCAGCTGCTGTGGGTCCCAATTGGCAGCCCTGAGCAGACGCTGAGCAAACTGGCACTGGTGGTCATCCTGACAGGATACTTGGACGCCACAGGCCAGTGGGGCAAGGTCGGGGTGGAGCACCGGGACGAGGTGATGGAAAACATTGTCCGAGGTGAGAGCCCTCCTGGGGGCTCCAGGAGCCATCCAGGGTGCCCTGGTCACAGCCTCTCAATGACACCCCCAGGGGTCCCCAAGGATCACCCAAGCAGCAGACTCTGGAATAATCCCAGGTGGCCTCTTGGTTATACCTGAATGTGGACACCTTCCCACACCCCAAACACCCAGGTAGCAACCAGAGGCGGACACTCCTGGGTACACCCAGACACCAACACCCCACTCCACCCAGGTAGCACCCAGACACTATCATCCCAATGTCACGACCAGACAGTAAGCCCGCAGGAAACCTCTAGGTAATACCCAGTAGCAACGTTCAGAGTGCATCCACGAGGTGCCCCTCCAAGATGACACCCAGAAACAGCCTCCAGGGCAACACCCAGATACCCCAAGTTTACATGCAAAAAGCAACCCCCAGGTTGCCCCCTCCCCGGTTACACCTGGATGAAAACACCTCCCGTGATTTCCCAAGCACAGCTTCCCCAGAGTCCCCAAGGTGATGGTGTCCTAGGATACTTCTAGACTGCAGCCTGGGCCCTGTAATCACGTGCTCACACACACCTGGTCCCTGAAGGTCTCTGTTTTGGTACCAGGGATTGAACCCAGGGTAGCTTCACCACTGAGCCACATCCCCAGCCCTTTTGATTTATTTTATTTTGAGATGGTCTCTCTCACTAAGTTGCGGAGGCTGGCTTTGAACTTGCACTTCTCTTGCCTCTGCCTCCAGAGCCACTGGGATCACAGGTGTGTGCCACTGCACCCGCCTCTCAAGTCCTCTTTGTATACACCTCAACAATGGCTCTCCTCCTCCAGGTTACATTTAAATGTGATGCAGCCCCAAGTCATGCCCAAAGCTTGTCCCCAGACTATTCCTGCTACCTGATCCCCATTTCACAGCCACGTCCACAGGACCCTCCCTCCGAGCCCTGCACCCTGTCTCCCTAGGTTACACCCAGATACTGAGACACCGGAGTCAAGATGGCACCTACCATGTCATCAAGGGAAGCCCAGGAAGCACCTGGTAAGGATGACCCTTCCATGCCTGCCACCACCCCCTCCAAAGCCCAAGGGCACCCACACAGCAGGGTCTTGGGGTGAGCAGACCCATGTGTTTAGCACACGGGCTGGTGGCATTCCTCACTGGCAGAATATGGGGAGTCAGTGTGGAGCAGGTCCATGGGGCAAACTCCCCTGTCCCAGAGCCCCCTAGGCCATCATTCCCAGCCGTCACCCTCTTCCTACCAACAGGCTCACAAGCTACGTGTTCCGAATCTTTGCCCTTGCCTACCCCATGATGACAGTCAAGGTGCTCAACCTGATATCTCTCTGTTCCATGGCCAACTGGATAATCACCCAGAGGCAGGCGGAGGATGGTCACTTCCTGGAGAATGGCCCTGTGGTCATGGAGTTCATGCAGGTGCCCACTGCCCCCTTGCCTGGGCAAACAGTGCCCTAATATTGTCCTGATATCCAACGCAGTTTGAATGGAACAGGAATGAGTTGAAGCTCACTGCCCAGAACCACATCGCCCTGGCCTAAGTCACGTGTGCTCTGTCCTGTGTGGCCTCATCTGCAGCCCCATCTCTCCCTCATCCATCCCCTCCAAGCCGTCCTCCACACCTGCCCCCAGAAACACCTTTTGAACACAGTCTAGCGGGCCTCCCTCCTGTCCAAACACCTCTATGGCTCAGGTTCCTTCCTTATCCCCTGGAAGCCTCTCTCCCCACTCCCCGCTGCCCACTCCATGCACTCTTAGCTGCTCATGGGTCCCTCCAACTCCTCTCTGTTCATGCAGTGGTGCACACCTGTGGGCCAAGCCACTGGGGAGGCTGAAGCAGGAGGATCAGGGTCAGCCTGGGCAACACAGCAAGATCTGGGCATAGTGGCGCATGCCTGCAATCCTAGCACCTCAGGAGGCTGAGGCAGGAGGATCATGAGTTCAAAGCCAGCCTTAGCAACTTAGCAAGGACCTAAGCAACTTTGCAAGACCTTGTCTCAAAATATAATTTAAAAAGGCTGGGATGTGTGTCAGCGTTTCAGTGCCCTTGGGTTCAATTCCTAGTAAATCAATCAATCAATCAATCAATAAATATTAAGGCACAAAGACCTGAGGAGGTGAAGGAGCCAGTCATGTGGATAATTAGAGAAAGAATATCCCAAGCAGAGGAAGCAGCCCATGCAAAAGCCCTGAGACGAAATTGTCCAACATGCTGGAGAAACAGCAAGGAGGCCAGGGTAGCTGGAACAAAGGAGGAGGTGAGAGCAGGAAGGTGACATGGCACATTAGGCAGGGCCTTTTATGCCACAAGGAAAACTGGAGCTTTTCTTCTGAGTGAGGTGGAGCCATGGAGGATTCTGAGCAGAGAAGGGATGTGCTCTGAATCAGGTACACACAGCCTCCTCTGGCCACTGAAGGAAGAAGAGACTGTCGGGAGGCAGGTGAGGTGTCAGTTTCCGGTGGCTGCTATAACAAAACGTCATAAATTATGGCTTCATACAGTGGCTGCTTGCTGCCTTGCAGTTCTGAGGTTAGAGTTTCAGAGTCCAGGTGCTGTCTGGCAGTCCCTCCAGATGCTCCAGGGAAGGGGCTTCACTGCCGCTCCCTGGCCCCCACTGCTTGTGGGCAACGCTTGCACTTCATGGCTTATAGTGACATCACTCCCATCTCTATCTTGACATGTCCCCACAACTTTTTTCCAATACTGGAGATTGAATCCAGGTCCACCCACTTGTAGGCAAGTGTTCCACTCAGAAACTTCTGCATCCCTTCTGATTTTGAGACTGGGTCATGCTAAGTTGCCCAGCCTGGCCTCAAACTTGCAAACCTCCTGCCTCAGCCTCCTGCACAGCTGCTGTTACAGGCGGTTGCCACTGTGTCCAGCCACTTGGCTTTCTTCTATGAGTGTGCCAGTTGTTGGATTTAGAGTCCACATTAACCCAGTATGACCTCCTCTTAGCTGACTACATTCACAAGACACTGTGCATACAAGACCACATTCTGAGGATCCAGATGAAATGAAGTTAGAGGGCACTGTTCAGTTCAGTAGAGAGGGTGAGGGTGGAACAGTTAACAAGGAGTTTGCTAGCAACGGGAAAGCTTTACCCCTCTGATCCTCAGTTTCCCCTCAGAAAACAGAGCTGCCATGAGGCTGCTCGGAAGTGTTACAGAATGCTTAGCCTCCTGGGGCTGTTGGCTTTTGTTAGTAGAACAGACCCCACATAGGTGAACCCTGAGATGGCTCCTCCTCTCTGTCCCCATCTCACCCCAGTAGCATCCAGGACAGACTTGGGCACGTTGGAGTTTTTCAAAGTCTGGAAGGAAGATAGGAGGTGTCCCCAAGATGCTCCAGAGATCATGATGTCACTCTTCATCCACAGGGTGGCTACAAAGGCTCTGAAGCAGACATATTCCTCACAGCTCTGGTCCTGATCACTCTGAACAAGGGGAAGGATTTGTGCAGCTCAAAGTTACCAGTAGGATGCCAGAGAGGAGGGTGGGATCTGCAGGGTGCTCAAGCCCCTACGCACATGGGTCTCCCTTACCTCAAGTCCCTCTGGATTCTTCTCTCTTACATCCCAGACCTCTTTCCTCTCATTGCTTCTCTCTTGCCTCCTCCTGCTGACCCTCTAGAATCTGACTGTCAGCATCAAGAAAGCCTGCAGGTTTCTAGAGACACAACTCCCTAATATTAATACGACCTTCGCCATGGCGGTAGCCTCCTATGCATTGGCACTCAGCAAAAGCCCCCAAGCCAACAGCCGTCTGGACGGCTTTGCCAGCCATGGTGGGTGAGGGGAACCTCATTTCCCACTATTAACTACAGTCCCTAGGGTCGGGAGGGGGCAGGATCTCACATCCAGCAATGTGTGACCGTGCACCAGCAACTGAACTCACATCCTAAGAGACCAAAGTCAACAAGATGGTCCCTGGGTGAAGCAGGCACAATACAAACACATTAACATGCAACTACACGTTGAGATTAGCACGCATGATAACGTACAAGGTGGGTGAGAGACAGCGGGGGAGAGAGGACAGACTGGAGGGCTGGGGTGAACTACGAAAAGCCACACCTGCATGAAAGGCCAAGGGCATCAAAGCAAAGGTAACCACGTGTGCAAACGCACTCAAGTGGGAAGGAGAGCTTGCGTGGCTGACTATGGGATGAAGAGGGGTCGTCGCCCAGGTCTGCCCTATGAGGCCCTGCAGATCCACTCCCCAGCTTCTCCATTCCCCACGTCCAGGGAAGTGGAATTAGGTAAATGTGCTCGCAGTGGGGTTGGAAGGTTGGAGGAGCTTTTCTGAACCTCAGTTTCCTTATCTCTAAATAGAGTTCTGTTTCCTAGGGTGATTCTGAAACGTTCCCATTTCCTTAGCAAAGGGTTGCCTTAAAGTAGGTGCTCAATAAAAGAATGGATTAGAAAAGTGACGGAAGGAACGGGCCGATTGAGGTGGGTGGGTACACTGCTGGGTGACCAACGAGGTGACCTTCTTCTAGACAAAACTCACTGGCCCGTGGGCGACCTGGACAAGGACTCCCTGTACACTGTTGAGGCCACCGCCTATGCGCTGATGCAGAAGCTGGAGCTGGGTCTGCACAACGAGACGCACGCCATCGCCAAGTGGCTCCTGGAGAAACGCGAGCTGGGAGGAGGCTTCAAGTCCACTCAGGTGACAGGGCCTCGGGGGCGGGGCCGGGGCGCTGGCCGAGGTGCTGGCCCGGCCGCCGGCAGGAGCTGTCCGTGGTGCTGCGCGCCAGCCTCGCGCCGTGCGGGCGCTGTCTGCGGTGCTGATCTGAGGACCCCGGCCCAACTCGTAGACCACGGTGGTGACCCTGGAAGCCCTGACCCGCTTCAGCTTGGCTGTCCCCTTCACGGGCACCCAGGATCTGCACGTCCAGATCAGCGCCCCCAGGAGGGCCTTGAGCGTGAGCTGGTGCATCAACAAGAACTCCGCTTACCTGCAGCACTCGGCCAAGGTAGGGCGTGCAGCAGCCAAGAGGCGTCAGCCTCCCTCCCCAAGATGGTCCCACAGCGTCGGGAAAGGTGGCTACGCTGTCAACGAGTTGAGTCCTCTGTCCAGTAACCTTTCCTGAGCATCTATTACGGTCATGCCATGAAAGATCCTTGGTCCTTGCCCTCAGGGAACAATCTAGAAAGAAACGAAGACTCTAAATATATTTCATATCAAGCATTCTAAACACGGAGGAAGAGAAATAAATGTGTAAAGGGGGTGGTTACTTGGGTGTGAGGAGCAAGGAAATTTCCATGACCTTATTCCATGAAAGAGGTGTTATTTAAACCTGAGTCATTTGACACATTTTTATTGAGCACTTACTGTGCCCCAAGCATTGTTTTAGGTGCTAGGAATGTAGCCATGAACAATACAGGACAAAACCCTGGCCCTGAAGAATCTTGTGATTCTGCTGGGGATGCGTGGGGATGCTGGTTAAAGGGGTGGGGTTGAGTGGGAAGGGGTGGGGCTCCAGGCTTGAACCTTTGGATAGCGGGTACATAGAAGGTCTCAGCAAGAAGGCAACTTTGAGCAAAGACCTTAAGGAGAGGAAGGAGCCAGGCTTGTGGACATCAAGGCAGAGGAAATCGCAGGTGCAAAGGCTCTGAGACGAGATTATTGAGTATGCCAAGGAGGCTGGTGTGGCTGGAAGGAAAAAACGAGTATGAGGAGCCAAATAGGGCAGGATTTTGTGGGCCTGGATGGGAGCTTCAGCTTCGGCTCCAAATGAGGTCGGAGCCATTGAAGGTCCTGAACAGAGGAGGGTTATTATATCATTCATGCCGTGTTAACATCCATAATAGGAATGCAACGATGATGCTGAGGCTTGTTAGCTAGGCCCCAGACAACATTCTCACATACATTAAGCTACCGGTTCCTTAGAACAGTGCTATGAAGTTGGTGCTGCTGAGGTTCTGATTTACAGATGGTGAAATGGAGGGACCAGGAAATGAAGTGGTTTGTTTAAGGTCACAGATACACTTGGTGGAGGATGGATAGGAGTTACCAAGATGAGGGGGCAGACATGGGGAAGAGTGTTCCTAGGACAGGGAACAGCATAGGGTGGAGGCCCTGAGGAAAGGCTGGAAATGAGAGTCCTATGAGAAATGGTCTGATTGGAGGCTGGAAAGGTTAGCAGGGTGCATCAGGAAGGGCTGGGAGGCCAAGGCCCAGGACTTTGTATGACAGCAGGGGAGTGATGAGATTGGATGCAAAATTTTTAAATTCTTGCTCCAGCTGATAAAAAGGAGCATAATGAGGGTGGCAAGAGTGGAGGAGGAGATGCCAGTGCAGGGCCTGAGGGGAGAGGAGGGGGTGAGGGTGGAGGAGGAGATGCCAGTGCAGGGCCTGAGGGGAGAAGAGCTGGATGATGAATGAAGCCCCGGCACCCAGCATGCTCCCTCCAGCCCCATTGCGCTTGACCCCCATGTTGCTGCCTCCTGACCCTGAACCCTCTTCTCCCTTCCCTTCAGTTCTCTGCCCAGGACGACCTAGAGATTACAGCCAGTGGCACTGGGAGAGGCACCATCTCGGTAGGTCTGGAAGCTCAACATTTCAGCCCACTCAGAACGCCAAGAATCAGGAGGCTTATAAACAACGGAAATCCACTTCTCACAGTTCTCGAAGGGGGAGTCCAAGCCCTGGGCATGGGAAGATTTGGCATCTGGCAAGGGCCCACCTCTGGTTCATAAAGAGCACCCTCTTGTGGGGGCCCCACATGGTGGGAAGGGCCAGGCAGCTGTGTGGGGCCCTTTGATAAGAGCCCTAGCTCCATTCCTGACTTCCCCACCCTCTTGATCACCTCTCAAATGTCCCATCTCCTAACACCAGGCTACTGAGAATTAGGTTCCAATACATGAATTTGGAGAGACGCACACATTCATGCCACCAAACTCATCCCTGGGATCCTGAACTGGGGACAAGGACAAGTCCTGTGCTCCAAGACCTGCTCAAACTCAGCAATAACTTTAGGCATCATTAGGGCACTGATATTTTCTAGGAACCAAGCTAAGGACAGCAGGCGAAGGCATGAACTCCATTCAACTAGTGGAAAATGGCAGCTCCTAGTGGCCTTCAGTCATTCTGGACTGAGAGTCATGGAAGTTAGAGGCTAGAGGACAGCTCTGTCCCTCCCATCTGAGTCCATGCTTCTCCTGAAGGAAGCTTCTCTCTGCAGGAGGCCTCCTGAGGCTCGGAGGACAACTCCACCCTCCCAAAATGAGAGCGAGTGACTCCACAGCCTGCGGCCCAGGTGGACAGTTCTTTGGTTCACCTGCTACCAGGTGTGACACAATGGAGTCACTGTTGAATTTCTGCCTTGGGAAAACCATGCCCTTCTTAAGGTTCAGTTAAATTTAAATTTACATGAGTTAAAGTTAAATGAGATTAAAGATTCAACCCCTCTATGCTTGATCCACACATTGCTAGCAGCTGCCATATTTGGACAAGGGCATAGAGACCATTTCTATCACCCTGGAAAGTTCTATTACACAGAGCTGGTCCAAATTACAGAGTGTTCTAGGAATCAAGGGGAACAGACCTTTCAGTGGGTTCCCCACCTGGCCAGAGACCTGGAAAGTCAGCACTGGGGTGAGGAGGAAAGGGAGTATGTGGGGATGGGCTCTGAAACCCCTCTTCTGCTCTGGCAGATCCTGACCATGTACCACAGGTCCCCAGAGTCCTGGGAGGGCAGCTGCAACATGTACCAACTCAATGTGACTCTCCAAAGTGCCCCAGAAGGTGAGCCTGGCCCTGGGGATGCATAAAACTTCATTTTTTCAGTAGTGAGGACAGGTCTCAAACATGCTACACAAGTGCTCTACCACTTAGCGACATCCCCAGTCCTTGTTTTACTTTATTTTGAGACAAGATCTCACTAAGTTGCCCAGGCTGGCCTCAAAATTGCAATCCTCCTGCCTCAGCCTCCTGAGTCACTGGAGTTACAGATGTGAGCGCCTGCACTTGGCTCCTTCTTCTGTACTATTTTACTTTAACTGTCATATATTTAGTGTGTTTATTGCTTTATTCAGTTATTAAACAAATGTTTAATGTGAGCATTTACTGCATGCTAGACCATTTCTTGGTCCTGGGAACATAGGTGTGAACGAGAAGAACATTCCTGCTCTTGGAAGCAACACTCTAGCAGGAAGCAGGAGAAAAACAATAACACACTCAAAAATTATACCATTATCTATTATATAATCTAAATAAATGTATATTATAAACAAATAAATATATGGCATAATAGTAGGCGATGATAAATGTCATACAAAATAAAATAGGAAAAGATGATAGATTGGCAACTGAGTGAGGGCCTAAGCAACTTGATGAGACCCTGTCTCATTAAAAAAATAAAAACCAGGCTGTGGATTTGGCTCAGTGCTTAAGCACCTCTAAGTTGGATCCCAGGTACAAAAAGAAAAATGAGGGAACTGCTCTGAGGCAGCAGGGTTCGAGCCCAGACATGAAGGAACTGAGGGTGTGAGTCAGGAAGGACTGGAGGGAAGATCATTTCAGGTGGTAGAACACCATTGCGAAGGCCCTGAGGCAGGACTGAGCTCACCTATGAGAACAGTGGGACCAGTGGGGTCACAGAGGACAAAGGGGTGGAGCAGTAGGTGACAGGTGTGAGCGGTGGCGAGGCACTGAGGAAAGATGACCCAGGGATTTGTTGACTCGCTGAAGACTTTGGCTTTGCTTTGAGTCAGGTGGGAGCCATAGAAGGTTCTGAGCAGAGGGACATGACCTTGCCCAGGTTTGCACGGGCTTCCTCTTGATGCTGTGGGGAAAACAGACGGCAAAGGTGGGGCTGGGAGCTCCAAGGCCAGGAAGACCATGAGACTGGACCAGCAGCATTGGACCAGGGCTGTAGTTATAGACATGATCAGAAATAGTGGAATTCCACAGTTCCCAGCCTGGGGTACCAAGAGAGAAGACAGAACCCTGACATTGGGAGCTCACTGAGGGGGAATGAGCCTCACCAGTCCCAGGACTTTTAGGGAGAATAAGTGACCGTGCCTTTGGTTTTGACCTGCTTCTTCAGCAGCCTCACTGTCGCTGTCACCATCATCGTAACCAACAGCTACAACACAGTGGCCAGGCACTATACTTTGTGCTTTCTTTCTATTAACTCATTTATTCCTCACAACAACCCCATTGAGTTGGAATATTATGATCCAGCTGAGGAAACTGAAGCACAGAGAGGTTAAGCAACATGTCCAAAGTCACAGAGTGGCATCCGGATTTGAATCCAGGAAGCGGGCTTCAGAGGTTGTAAGCTTAACCACTGTGAAACCCAGTCTTCTAAACTCTCCTGCCTTCTCTTTGCAGAAAATAAAGAGGGAGTGGAGACCTTCCAGCTCCGAATGGAAACAAGGTCAGAGGACCAGGGTGGGGCTGGGCAGATTTCTTAGCAGCCTTCCCTGCGGTGGGAACCAGCTGAGCTTGCCCCTCCATATCTGTCTCCTCGTCCCACCTCAATCCAGCCCTTGTCTCTCTACCACCCATCCTGCCATGTCCACATATCCCAGGATGACCCCTCTACCACAACCAACGTGCATCATGATCCAGATGTCCAGAGCTGACTCCAAGCCCCATGGCTCTCCCTAGTTCTTATGTTCTCCAGACATCCCAGCCCCTGCCCTAGCCCTGCCATCACCCAATCTCCTTTGCCTGGGTCTTCCCCAGATACAAAAGTGTCGAACACCTAAGTGTGCCAGGCTCTGTCCTAGGAGCTAGGGAGACAGCTATGTGCAAGGCAGCCCCTCCCTGACCTGGTGGGGCTCACAGCCTATAAGAAGAGACAGACAGTAGGCAAACAGTCACCCAGAATCAAAAAGAACGACAATACTGAGTAAGTGTGGCAAGGAGGCCTGTGGGTCATGGAGCAATGTTTCCGCTGAGTTGGAAAAGATGAGGAAAGATGAGGTACTGCAGGATGCAGAGAGGAGAGCCAGGGTTCCAGGCGGCGGGAACAGCATGTGCAAAGGCCTGGTGGTTGAGAGCGGGCAGAGGCTTAAGAGCGACCAAACAGGCTGGGAAGGAAGAGGTGAAGCAGGGAAGGGTGCAGAGCCCGAGATGCTTGCAGAGATGTTGGCAGTGGGAGCATGAGGACAGGGGCAGGAGGACAGTGGGAAGGGACAGGCTGTGAAATCCCCAGGTTCCAAGGCAATCGAGATGCCACCATGACCATCATGGAGATCTCCCTGCTCACCGGCTTCTACCCCAACCAGGACGACCTCAAACAGGTAATGCAGACCCCAGCCACCCCTGCAGAGCGACCTCCCTCACTCCCTGGGTGATGAGAAGCAGCACCTACCTGTGTTGAGGCTCCAGGCTAATGCAACATGCTGTGTGGCCAGGTCACTGCCTCCGGCTTCCAGGACGGCCTTAGCCACATCCTTGCCATATCTGGGCCTGTTTTTCCCATACAGCTAGGAGCAAAGGGCTTGCACTGACCGCCCCAGGCCTGGGCCAGGGCTCTCCGCTGACCCTTACAGCCACCCTCTCCCCCAGCTCACCAGCGACCTGATGTGCGCCTTCCAGTATGAAACCAAGACAAGCTCCAGCGACAGCTCTGTTGTCCTGCACCTCGAGAAGGTAGGCGGGTCAGGTGCCCTCCACCAGAGGCCCACTAGGTAGAGAACCCACAGAGGGTGCCTTGGATGGTGTCTGCAGACAGCCACACCCTCTGAGAAAAGCGCCTCTGGTTTGTTGCCTGTAGTCAAGGCCATGTGGTCAGTGGTGATGGTCAATGTTGATGGCCAGGGTCCTGTGACTCTTCCCCATCCGCCCCCCCGCAGCTCTCCCATGAGGAGGACACGGTGCTGGCTTCCGGGTGCACAGGATGCTGCAGACTGAGTTCCTGCAGGCCGCCCTGGTCACCATCTATGACTACTACGAGCCTTGTGAGTACAGCTCTTGGGTGGAGAGGTATCCGGTGAGGGCAAGAGGTCTGCAAAGGACAGAGCCAGGACCTAGGAGCCTGGGCCTGGGTGGCTTTCTTGGGAGTCTCAGTGGGCGGGACCAGGAAGCGGAGACTGGGCCTGGGCTGCCAGGAATGGTGGGTTGAGGCTTTGAAGGGGCGGGGCCCTCGAGGGGGTGTGGGTAGTCAAGGGGCGGGGCCGTGGAAGGAGGTCCTCGCGGGGCGGGGCCATCGAGGGGCGGGGCCATGGGAGGGCGGGGCCGCAGGCTTGGGTGAGGAGGATTGAGGGGCAGAGGGTGCAGCCGGGGCTACCAGGCGAGCACATAGCTCCCCAAAAAGGCTGGCCCAACCCAACCCCGGACACTGCTCCCCACAGCCCGGAGGTGCAGCGCTTTCTACAACCTGCCCACCGAGCCGTCTTCCCTGCGAAAGATCTGCCACAAAGACATCTGCAGATGTGCCGAAGGTGCGAGGGGCCGGGCTGGCGTCTCCTGGCTCCTTCTGGGCTGAGTGCAGGCAGAAGGACGATTGTCACACACACTAGCCAAGTGCCAAAGATCGAGAGGCACAGCGCAGAGATTAAAGGGGAGAGGCAAGAAAAAGACCAGCGGTAGAGCGCTCGCCCAGCTTGGGCAGAGCCCTGGGTTCCCCAGCGGAGCGAAAAACAGAGGGGAGGGAAAAAGACAAAAGGAAAGATCGAAAGGGGAAGGAAGACAGGACCCTTCAGAGCAGGAAGTCCAGCCCAGGCCCGGGATCCGGCGGGCGGGAGGCGGGAAAGCCCCCTCCCCGGCACAGCCCCTGCAGCTGCCGGGCCGACCTTCCGGAACGGTGCCCCTCCCTGAAGAAGGCGGGCCGCAGGCTGCAGCGGGCGGAGCTCCAGGCGGCCGCCTGTGAGGTGGGCGTGGCCTTCGGTAAGTGTGGGGACCCGGGGGGGCGAAGCCAATCTTCAAGCCAGCGGCCAACCCCGCGCCCTCTGCCCTGTGCCTTCCCCAGTGTATAAGGTCAAGCTGGAGGCGGTGGAGGCCTCTGCCTCGAACCCCTACGTCTACTACATCATGCAGCTCCAAGCCATCATCAAGAGTGGTATGTTGTGCTGGGCTGCAGCTCAGTGGTAGAGCGCTTCTCTGTCAGGCACTAGGCCCTGGGTTCTAGCCTCAACTCAGAAAAAAAAAAACCGTGGTACGTCCCAGGTGACAGGGAAGGGTGTGTGTGGCTCTGCTCTGGGGGTCCAGCAAGGGGGAGAGCCATGCTCTTACACTGGTCTCCTCCAGGCACAGACCCTACCACGGCCCCTACCATGAAGAAATTCGTCACCCACGCCACCTGCCGTGACACCCTGGGATTGCAAGAGCAGGAGTCTTACCTCATCATGGGCCAGACATCAGACCTGTGGAGAGTCAAATCTGAGTGCGTTGGGTGGGATCCTGGGGGTCCTGCTCTCACAGGGCTGGGGCCTCCAGCCCAGTGCTTGGTTTCACAATTTCTGCTGAATCTGTCAACAGGAGATTCAGGATATCAGGGCCACCCTGATCGGAGGTGCAGGTTGTACACTGCACAACTCCAGAGACTCTCATTCCCCAGATGATGTGGGTATTCTTCATCTCTGTTTTCCAACAGAGGGCAGTGAAGAGTCAGAGGAAAGGGCACTTTTTTGTTTTGATTTTTGTTGTTATTTCATCTTCTATTTTTTTTTTTTTTTTAATTCTCAGTCATATGGGCTGAAGGCTGGAGGTCAGGTGCTGAGGCTCTTGAAGTCTGCCAACCATGACAGGGGGGAAAGTCCAGGAGGTCCTCAAGCCCCAGGGACACCAGGCTCCCCTCACCAGCCTTGTTATCTCCCAACAGATTCAGCTACGCGCTTGGAAAGGACACATTCCTCATGCTTTGGCCCACAGACGGGGATGTGGGCAAGAAGGAATTGCTGGGCCAGCTGGAGGGGTTTTCAGAATACATGAGCAACCATGGCTGTGAATTCTGAGACCCCGAGGCCTCTGCTGCCCTCAGGGAGGTGTCTCTAAGAAGGTTGGGTCACAGGGCTTAACCCCAAATAAAGAGCACAGTGCACTCAAACTGCAGACCACTGTTCTCTCCCACTTCCTGCAGACCCCGCCCGGCGGGCCGCGGGCACCTCCCTTTCCCACCAGGTTCCGACCACAGGACTTCTCCTCCCATTTTTTATGGTGCTTTGTAGTTGCACATATTGATGGGATTCATTGTTACACCCTCGTCCATGCACACATTATGACAGAATGTGGCCAACATCCCTCCCCACCACTCCCCCTCTCTCCCCGATTTTAATTGGGTTATTTGATTTATTGCCCTTTTATTATTTTTTTAAGAGAGAGGGACAGTGAGAGAGACAGAAAGAGAGAAACAACTTTATTTAGTTTTTCACATGGCCTTAGTTGTTCCAGCAGTTAGCTGTGTACGTGGTGCTGGGGTTTGAACCCGGGTCCTCGTGCTTGCCAGGCAAGCACTGAAACCGTTGAGCCACCACTCCAGCCCCTTCTTTTTTTTATTTTTTGGTACCAGGGATTGAGCCCAACATCACTTATCCACTGAGCCACACCCACAGCCCCTCCCTTTTTTAAAAAAAAGAGAGAGGGACAGCAAAAGAGAGAAAGAGAGAATCAATTTTATTAGTTTTTCTTATGACTTTCGTTGCTCTTGACACTTCGTTGCGTATCTGGTACTGGGGCTCCAACCCGGGTCCTCGGGAAAGCCAGGCAAGCACTGAGCCACGGCTCCAGCCCCGCCCCCAGCCCTCTTTATTTCTTATTTTGAGACAAGATCTCGCTAAGTTGCTTAGGACCTCCCAAAGTTGCTGAGGCTGGCTTTGCACTGTGATCCTCCTGCCTCAGCCTCCAGAGTCACAGGGAATACAGGTATCTGCCCCGGCACCCGGGTCTTTTTTTTTTTTGTCATTTTTTAAATTTTAATTTTTAAACATATTTTTAAAAGAGAGAGAGAAAGGGAGAGAGCAAGAAAGGGAAAGAGAGAGAGAGAGTCACTTTTATTTATTTTTTTATCTGGCCGTTGTTCCTCTGACACTTCCTTATGTGTGTGGTGCTGGGGTCCTTGTGCTTGCCAGGCAAGAGCTCCAACTGCCGAGCCACCACTCCAGCCCTTTTTGCACCCCCCCCCCTTTTTAAGAGAGAGATGGACAGTGAGAGAGAATGAGAGAATCAATTTTTTTGTTTTAATTTTTTTTAAGAGAGAAGGACAGTGAGAGAGAGGGAGAGACAGAGAGAATGAATTTTTATTGAGTTTTTCACATGGCTTTCATTGCTCTGACGCTGAGTTGTGTATGTGGGTGCTGGGGTTTGAACCCGTGTACTCGTGCATGCCGGGCAAGCGCTGCAAGTACTGTAACCGCCGAGCCACCGCTCCATCCCGGAGAATCAATTGTTTTATTTAGTTTTAGTTTTTCACATGGCTTTTGTTGCTCCAACACTTCATTGTCTACGTGGTTCAAACCTGTGTCCTCGTGCATGCCAGGCAAGTGCCATAATCACTGAGGCGTTGCTCCAGCCCCCTTTTTGCCCATTTTTAATTAGGTTATTTGGCTATTTGGTGTGTTTTTTGTTTCTTTATTCTAGATATTAACCCTCTGTCAGAAGAGTAGCAGGCAAGGAGCCCGCTCTGCAGGTTCACATTCCGGTTCCTTTGCTGCTCTGTACTTACTACTGTTTAATGATATGTGAAACATTCCAGCAAAAAGATTCCTCAAAAGATGAACACAGGGCTGGAGCTGTGCCTCAGAAGTTGAGGCGCTTGCCAGGCATCTGCAAGAACCGGGTTCAAACCCCAGCAGCACATACACAACTAAGTGTCAGAGAAACAAAGGCCACATGAAAAAAATAAATAATAAAATTGATTCTCTCTGTCTCTCTCTCTGTCCCTCTCTCTTTAAAGAAAAAGAAATGAACGTATAAAAGACAAGGGACTGGATGTGGTGGCGCAGCCTGTGCTCCCAGCGACTCAGGAGGCTGAGGCAGGAGGACCACGAGTTCAAAGCCAGCCTCAGCAACTCAGCAAGTCCTTGTCTCAAAATAAAAATATAAAAATCAGGATGGAGATGTAGCTCAGTGTTTAAGTACCCCTGTTCAATCCCCTGTACCAGAAGAAAAAAGAAAAAAAAGGAAAGAAAAGACAAAGGGGTGCTTTCCCTTCCTGTTCCCCCACCCAAGAACTAGAACTTGCATCCTCCATCCTCCATGTTTTAGGGTATTCCTGTGATGATAGGCAAAAATATAACTTAATTTTTATTTTCCTGCACACACAAGGGCTTCCTCTTTCTAGGTCAAACACTCTTAATGCTTAATTGAAAAAAAAACAAGCATGATTTATTTTTTCAATCTGAAAAGAAAAGGGCAGGGCTGGGGGTACAGTTCAATGCCAGAGTATTTGCATATATGAGACCCAGCACCACAGAAAACAGCTAAAGGACAGAGAACTCCGTTTAGAGGGAAGGGGTAATAGCTAAGTGTGAACGCGAAGAGGCAGCACCGTCGGGCCATCCCAGCCCCACAGTTCTTCCCCTGGGAGCCTTCCACCCTTGGTCTTCCTTTGGAACATAGCTTCAGTGATTAGATATCTCTGCTGCCAGGTGCAAAGACAAGGCCACCAGGCCTAGGTTGCAGTGAAGGATGTTTTCCCTCATGCCACACCTTAGAAAAAGCAGCACAGGGGACGGAGCGGTGGCTCAGTGGTTACAGGGCTTGCCTGGCATGTGCGAGTACGCGGGTTCAAACCCCAGCACCACGTACACAATGAAATGTCCGAGCATCGAAAGTCCATGAAAAACTAAATAGTTTCTCTCTCTCTTTCTCTCTCTCTCTCCCTCTTTAAAAAAAAAGAAAGAAAGAAAAAGCAGCATAGCTGAGCATGATGGCACACACCTGTAATCCCAGCAACTCAGGAGGCTGAGGCAGGAGGATTGCAAGTCTGAGGCCAGCCTCAGCAACTCAGCGATACCCCATCTCAAAATAAAAAAATAAAAAGGACTGGGGTGTGGCTCAGTGGTACAGCTCTTCCCTAGCATGGGCAAGGCCCTGGGTTTAAATCCCAGCATCACTGAAGAGAGGGGGAAAAAGCACTCAACTTCTTCATCTGTAAAGGGGACAATGTCCCCGAAGCTGGAACACACCAAACTCAGGGCACACCCACCCACAGACAGCCTGGTCCTCAGGGGGCTGGGATACTCTCAGGATCTGCCGTAGATATTGTAGGTTCCCTGCTCACCTGATGCATCTCAGCAGAGCTCCCAACAGGTTACTCAACTTCTGCACAGAATGCATGCCTAGAAAATCGTAGTGAAACTGATTTCACAAAACCCAAACAAAAGATTTCTGTGCTCTAAAGGACGTTCCACCAGTTTCTGTGCTCTGAGGACATTCTACTTCCTGAGGACTACACAAATTCTACAATCCCAACTTATTCCTCACCTCTGAGGTGCCACTGTCAGAACCCTATTCCCATGACGATTTTTTAAATAATTGGATTTATCTCATTAGGTACTTTCTTCTGATTACAAAAATGATGGATACTCATTATAAAAGAAATCCCACTGTTAGAGAAATATGCAGTATAGATGATGAAGGTGGGGTGGGCATCTACACATAGAAACACAAAAATATATCCGTAGACTTTTTCTCATGTCCATACCAATCTGTTTATCTTTTTCCCCCCCCCTGTACTGGGGATTGAACCCAGGGGTGCTCTACTACTGAGCTATGTCCCCAGCCCCTTTTAATTTTTAATTTTGAGGGCTGGAGCAGTGGCTTGGCATTTGCAGCGCTTGCCTGGCATGTGCAAGGACCTGGGTTCGAAAGCCAGCACTATGTACACAGTGAAGTGTCAGAGCAGCGAAGGCCACATGAAAAACTGAATGAAGGGCTGGAGCGGTGGCTCAGCGGTTTTGAAGCTTGCCTGGCAAGCACGAGGATGCAGGTTCAAACCCCAGCACCACGTACACAACTAAGTGTTGGAGCAACTAAGGCCATATGAAAAACTAAAGTTGTTTCTCTGTCTCTCTCACTGTCCTTCTCTCTTTAAAAAAAAAAACTGAATGAAGTTGATTCAATCTCTCTCTCTCTCTCTGAAGAGAAGAAGGAAAAAAAATTTAATTTTGAGACAGGTTTGCAGCAACTTGCTGAGGCTGGCCTCAAACTGGCAATCCTCGTGCCTCAGCCTCCCAGGTTGCTGGGATTACAGATGTGCACAGTGGTGTCCAGCTAATTTATCATTGATTAACAATAGTATTATATTAATTGGAAACTTGCCTTTTTAGCTTAATGCGGAAAGTGGCCATCTCCCCACACTGGCCCAAAGAAATCTTTCTCTTTGGAAGAATCACTTAACAGCACCCCATTGTGTGGGCCCCCCTAATTCATTTGCACAGTCCCTCTTACATGGACAGTTCTCGATTTTAGCAACGAGGTCACAATATAGTCGTTTCGACTTTGGTTTGGACTCTGGGCTTTGGTGTTGGGGATGGAGCGAGGTCCAGTGGGTGCTCAGCTGTGCTCTGTGCTGAGCAGCAGCCCTGAGTCCATGCAGATTCCTCCACATGCCACTTTTGTGGGGGACATGGTCAGGTTCTGGGGTAGTCTGTGTTCTCAGGTCCCCCATGATTGAATGGACGTGACCATCGTGAAGGAAACAGTTCCCAGGCACAACAGGAGGAGGCACCAGGGTTGGTCAGGGGACAGAGGGAGCAATGCTGTTCATCGAGGTCTCCAGAGGAAGGAAGGGGCAAGGCTGGGCATGCAGGGGCAGGTCTAGGCCGTTGGAATCATTCGGTGGGCTCAGGTGTTGGTGCTGTCCCTAATTGCCTGTGCCTGGCCCTGGGGTGGCTAGGGCAGGTGGACAGTGGCCCAGAATGTGAGAGCCCAGCAGAGGAGGAGGTGGGACTGTGGGCTCTGAATGAGTTGGTTCCCCTGAAAAACATGCTGGGTAGAGAGCTGTTCATGATCTCCGGGAATTGGCCAGTCCTGGGAAAGGTCATCCCTCCAGGGTCAGCAAGGCCCCAGCTGTCAAAGTATCCAAAGTCAGAAAATGAAAGAAATGGTTCTTACAGCCAGGTGTGGTGGTGAGGTCTGTAATCCCAGCTGCTGGAGAGGCTGAGGCAGAAGGGTCACAGGTTCAAGGCCAGCCTGGGCAATTTAGGGAGACCCTGCCTCAAAAAATAAGAAGGGCTGGAGATGTGGCAGAGTGCCCCCGGGTTCAAGCCCCGGTACTGAAGTAAACAAATGAAAGGACTGGCTCATTCCCACGGTTAATGCTTTAGCAGGTGACTTGGCCACACTGCCTGCTGTGGTTTGGATATAGTTGAGTTTGTCATCAAGCGATGCGCATGCTGAGAAGTAGTCCACCAGCGTGACACACAGCAGGAGAAAGCTAATCAGAACTTGGTGTTTCCAGGTGGGGTCCTTGGGAGCAGGTTAGGATTAGATGCAGGCATCAGAGTGGAGCCCGTGACCAAAGCTTGGTGGCTCCTTTGTTTGTTGTTTTTGAGTCAGACTCTTGCTAGGCTGTGATCCTCTTGCCTCAGTCTCCTGAGTAGCCAGGACTATAGCACACATCCCTGTGCCTGGCTCTCTGGTGGCTCTAGGAGAGAGACAGATGACAGTCACATGTTCCTGTCTCCTAGGAGTGAGAAGCCACCACCAGATGCATTCAATTAAGATGATGCAGCAGAATAAACCTCTTTTCCTTATACAGTTTCCCAGCCTCAAGCATTTTGTTACAGTACTGGAAAATGGACTCATCTATTGTGCTCCCCAAAGGTTCAACCAAAGGAAGCTCTTTCCACTGGGTTTGGGAGATTTCTCATTTCTTTACACTTTCTCCAATTCTGGGCATTCCTGTCTTTTTCATCTGGTTCAACTGGAGAGGAAAATGGAATAGATAATAAAAAAGCACACACATACTCCCATTATGTCCATTTCCTCTATGACTAAACACATGGTCACCCAGCTTATGCCCCAAAGTGCAAGGTCAAGATTGGCTGGCTTAGGGCTGGAGCAGTGGCACGGTGGTTATCGCGCTTGCCTGGCATGCACGAGCACATGAGTTCAAACCCCAGCACCATGTACACAACCAAGTGTCTGAGCAACGAAAGTCGCATGAAAAACTAAATAAAATTGACTCTCTCTCTCTCTCTGTGTCCCTCTCTCTTTGGGCGGTCACAGCATGAGCCCCCTTGATGGCTAAGCCCTGCCCCCCTTGTCCTCGTGACAGCCCACGCCCCTTCCCGCGGGCACGCCGCTTCCACGTGCAGCTTCCTCCCGGCTGCACCTCTTCTCCGGGGCAGCTGCCCTTCACCCTTCCAGGTCCTCGCAGGTTCTGGGACCTGTTTTCCGTCTGTGAGAACACTGCCCGCTTTGCAGGGCGCCTGCCAGGACTGAGGTGTGGCCTACGTACTCGGCACAGCTAGAGAAAGTGATGAGACTGCAGCCCAAGGGGCACCTCCCGGAGCCCTGCCCCAGCTCCCCTCCCTTCCCTTTCTCCGAATCCTTCATTTACTTCTTTTAAAACATGGAAAGAGGGAGAGAGTGCGTGCTCGAGAAAGAGAGTCGATCTTTATTTATTTTTCATGCGGTTTTTGTTTTTCATATGCCTGAGTTGTGTTTGTGGTGCTGGGGTTCGAAGCCAAGTCCTCCCGCAGGGCCGGCAACCGAGCCACCTCTCCACCCTCATTTGCCCTTTTTGACATATATTGCAAATATAATTAACTACTAGTGATGTCATTTGTTCGTGTTTCTCATTCCCATTAAGGCCCTGAGCTTCAGAAGGGCAGAAGCAGGGTCTTGTTCTTGGATGCTTCTAGCGCCTGCCGCGTGGAAAGCACTTAAGGTGCATCTCACAAATTAACAGATGGATCTAATGGGGTTCACCTGTGACTCAATTACACTAAAGCGTTAATGGCTGCCTTCTCACTGTTCTCAGCACATGCATTTACCCCTTTCCCACACCTTTTTTATAAAAATAAAGGATAAGCTGGGGATGCAGCTCAGCTTATCTAGCACAAGTGAGATCCTGGGTTCATTTCCTAGTACTTCCCCCCGAAATATAAAGTAAGTAGCCAGACGTGGTGGTGCATGCCTGTAACCGCAGCAGCTCAGGAGGCTGAGGCAGGAGATTCACAGTTCAAAGTCAGCTTCAGCAACTTAGGCCCTGTCAACTGAAACCCTGTCTCAAAAAAAAAAGGGGGTGGGGTGGGGATGTGATTCAGTGGTTCAGTGCCTGAGTTCAAATCTCGGTTCCTAAAAAATTTAATTGTATTTTTTAAAAGATAAAGTAAATAAATAAAAAATATAAAGGATAAAATGCAGTAACACTCATACTCCTAAACAAGCCCTGGTCAAGACGGCTGGAGCTGGAACACAGGTGTCGGTGTGGGGGCAGCGCCCCCGTGTGGTGGTGGGGAAGTTTATTTTGGTTCATCTGCAAATGCCAAAATTCAATGCTCTGGTTACAACTGTTTGTCCTTCAGAAAAGACTTTCACCTTTCTCCTCCCTGCCCTGCGCCCCAAAAAGAGGCTGACAGCACCTGTGGGCTATCTCTCCCCCTCCCCTTTTCAGCACAGCCAACAGGAGGTGGGAGGATAGGACGGGAGGGAGGTCAGGGTGTCTATTCCTCTTCCCTACCAGGCTGGATCTACTGCCTCACTTTGTACAGAATGTTTTGGAAGAGGTGCTAGGTGGCTTCCAAGGCTAGGTCGTGAAAAGATCCGACACCCTGGCTGGGGGCATAGCTCAGTGGGCGAGTGCTTGCTGAACATGTGCCAAGCCCTGGGTTCAATCCCCAGCACTGGGGAGAAAGAAGACTCAGTTTCCACCAGGCTTCCCTCTCTTGGATTGGACGCTCTGGTTGGGAGGCCACTCAGGCAGCCGCGGTGGGGAGGAACTGAAGAGCGCCACTACCAGTCGTCACCCACCAGCCAGACAGCACCAGCAATCTTGGAAACAGATTCGCCAGCCCCAGCCAAACCCTGTTGGGACTGAAGCTCCAGCCAATATCTTGACCATAGCCTTGCGAAAGACCCTGAACCCCAACTGTCCTGGAATCATGGTCCATAAATGCTGGGTGAAATGAAGGGTGTTTGGTATCCTAAGCTGCTACACTTGGGGCAAGCTGTTACATAGCAATAAAAAATTATTAGTTGGTAAGGAGCCCCACACTTCCACCCAGGACCCTGCGGGTGCTGCTCCTGCTGCCAGGACGCTGCCCTTTCCCCCCGCTCCGGACCCCTTGCCTCCCGCAGGTCCCTCCTCAGGTGGCACTTCACTGACCCTCTTCACCCGTCCTCTTACCCAGCTCATTTTTCACCATAGTGCCTACCATATCCTATTACAGATTTGTTTTGGGGGTGGGGGTCATTGCTGGGAATTGAACCCAGGGGTGCTCTACTGAGCTACATGCCTGGCTATTTTTATTTTTCACTTGGAGACAGTGTCTCACTAAGTTGCCGTGGGTGGCCTCGAACTGGCAATCCTCCTGCCTCAGCCTCCCATGTAGCTAGGATTACAGGCGTGTGCCGCTGTAGCTCCACCTATTTCTTTTCTGTCTCCCCCACTACAGTGCCAGTTCCACAAGGACAGGGATCTGTGTGTCTGCAGTGCCTGGAACAGTGTTCAGGGTGGCACCATAATAGAGTGTCACAGACCTGACTTGTGTGGGGGCTGGATTAGACTCCCACCTGTCTCCTCCCACTCCTCCCACAGCCACAGGACGCAGCAGAACTGCGACCTCCCCTTCCACTGGGCACACGGATGAGTAACTGGCAACTCTAACGGGCCAAATCTTCAAACTTCCCCACTTCTATCACCATAAAATCTCAGGCCTTTGCTACAGTCTCTAGTCCCCCGTCCCTGCATGAACTGCCGCCACCATTTGCCACAAAGAACCATGAACTGCTTGCAGTTCACTATGTCACCATCTCCAGAGCGCGGTGCATATACCCCATGCAGTTTGGGGTTCAACTACAATGCACGAGAACATCTATTTTTAACCACTATTTTCATTTTCTTTTCTTTTTTTAAAGACAGACAGGGACAGTGACAGAGAGAGAGAGAGAATCAATTTCAATTTTTTATTTAGTTTTTCATGTGGTTTTCATTGCTCCGACACTTGTGTATGTGGTGCTGGGGTTCAAAACCAGGTCCTTGGGCATGCCAGGCAAGCGCCGTAACAGCTGGGAACAGCTCAAAAGCTGAGAACAGGAGCTGGAGTGGTGGCTCAGCAGTTAGGGTGCTTGCCTGGCACATGTGAGGTCCTGGGTTCAAACCCCAGCTTCACATACACAACTAAGTGCCACAGCAATGAAAAATAAATAAAATTGATATTCTCTCTCTCTCTCGCCTTTAGCCAGGTGCAGTGACGCATGCCTATAATCCCAGCAACCAGGAGGCTGAGGCAGGAAGATCACATGTTCAAGGCCAGCTGGGGCAACGTAGACCCTGTCGCAAAAAATAGGGGCTGGAGCGGTGGTTCAGTAGCTCTGGCCTGGCATGCGCAAGGTCACAAGTTCAAACCCCAGCACCCCCTACACAATGAAGTGTCAGAGCAATGAAAGATACATGAAAAACTAAATAAAATTGAGTATCTTTTTCTCTCAGTGTTCTCTCTCTCTAAAAAAATTTTAAAAATAAAGGACTAGGGGTATGTCTCAGTGGTAGAGCACCCCTGGGTTCAATCTCCAGCACTGCAAAAAGAAAAATGTATCTTTATGTAACAAATTTGTTATTATGCAATAATCTACAGAATATGTTGGTAAAATTGCCTTTTTTATTTCTACAGTGCTGAGAATCAAACCCGGGGCTACATGAAGGAAAGCAAGCACCCTTATCGCTGAGCTGCGCCCTCAACTCACTACTATAACAGAACTTGCATATAGTTCATTCATTCAGTTTTAAACTTGTCTTGTTTTATTTTTATTTTTGATTGACACATAATTATACATATTTATGGGCTACGATGTAATGTTGGATACATGGTTACACTGTAAAATGATCAAATGAGAGTAATTAGTGTATCCATATTTCAAATATTTACCATTTCTTTGTGGTGAGACCACTTAAAATCTTTCCTTTTAGTTTTTTTGTGGTGAGGAACTATAGATTGAACCCAGGGGTGCTTGACCACTGAGTTACATCCCCAATTCTTTCTTATTTATTTTAAGGGTGTCACTAAGTTGCTTAGGGCCTCATTAAGTAGCTGAGGCTAGCCTTGAACTTGTGATCCTCCTGCCTCAGCCTCCTGAGTCACGGGGATTACAAGTGTGGGCCACCGTGGCTGGCTCCCTCTAGCTTTTTTTTTTTTTTAAGAGGTTTCTTAGAATTTTATTTTATGTACAAAGATCTAGCATGTCCTTTTTCATTGAATAGCTGTCTTGGGCAATCCACTCAAGAGAAGATCACTTAGTCCAACTTCATGAAGCCTACATCCTTTGAGTACTGATTGTCACATGTTGAGGCCGTATTTCCGGATCCGACCATGCTGGTTTGAGTGGAGCTCGAACCCTTGCATGAACGCTGACCAAAGTTTCCCGGGTGGCTCCAATAGAGCTGTTGGCGACCCATCTTGCTTCTAAGGGTGCAAGGGGGTGAAAGGTTCTTTCTATTTTTAATATATGTAGTTACCCTGCTGTGCAACAGAATCCTAGGTATTGCTCCTTTTTTTTTTTTAAGAGAGAGAAGGAGAGAATCAGTTTTATTTATTTTCATCTGGCCTTTGTTTCTCTGACACTCAGTTGTGTAGGTGGTGCTGGGGTTTGAAGCCGGGACCTTGCACATGCCAGGCAAGCGCTCTAACTGCCGAGCCACAGTTGCAGCCCAGGAATCCTCCTTCCTAACTGAAACTTTGTACCCTTTGAGCGACCTCTCCCCCTGTCCTCTATCTCCCCAGTCTCTCTTTACCACCATCTGCTCTGGACCTCTGACTTCAACTGTCCTGAATTCCACACATGAGAGGTCACACGGTGTTTGCCTTTCTTGCCAGGCTTGCTGTCCTTCAGCCTCCTCCCTGTTGTAAATGACAGAATTCTCTCCTTTTTTTTTTGGCTCAATAGTATTCCACTGGGTGTACACGCTGCAGTTTACCTGTTGATAAACTGATAGACACACTCAGGTCACTTCAACATCTTGGCTATTGTGCCTGGTGCTGTAGTAAACACGAGAGTGAAGAGGTCTCTTCCACACACTGCTTTCCTTTCCTGTGGGCACACATAAACAATAGTGGGATAGACGGATCCTAGGATGTCTATTTTAAAACACTATTTTAAAACACTGGACTAACGCTACATGGTTTTCTGTGATGACTGTAGTATTTGAATATAACTTACAAATTAACGACCATCTAGGAGTGCAGCTTCCACATGTTAGTGATGGGATGCAAAATTGGGAAAAAAAATTTAGAATTCGTTTTCCCAAGGCACTTTTTCCCCCTAGGGGACACGGCACTGTCTGGAGTCCAATTTGACCGTCCTGACTGGGGGAGGAAGTCGGTGATGCTGCTCCACATCTCCCATGCACAGGCAGCCTCCTACCAGGAAAAATTGCTCAAATGTCAGTGGTGCACAGGTCGGGAACCCTGCCCCAAAGCAACACACTCTTGCATCCTTCCCTCCAATCTTCACCTAGCTCAAACCTCAAACTTCAGGAATTCTATACACATTGTTCCCTTCTCCAAGAAGCAATCTCTGGATGTCCCCAGGTTTGGCAAGAGCCCCAAATAAGTGTTCCCCCACTCTACTGTGCTGGGTTAGAATTGTCCTAGACCATGGGATTCTCAACCTTCCAATGTGCCACGTGGATTCCCTGGCACTGCCAGGATTCTGCCAGGCTCTTAGGGACCAGGAATCTGTATTTTTCTCAATCACCCTCATACCCACGCCATTTGCCCCTACCGCAGACACACCATAGGTGGCCCAGTGACTGGGCGAGCGTCTGTGGTGCGCCAGGCGTCATTGATTTTCTGCTGGGGAATCCGGGCACACACAGCTCCAGGATGCAGGTGTTCCTGTCGTACCCATTTTACAGAGAAGTAAACTGAGCTTCAGCGATGATAGTGGCAGGTCAAAGACTCAGAGCAAGAAAAGGGGCCCGGTCCTAACAAGCGCCTGACTCCGAAGGGAGGGCGGAGCAGAGGGTGATGAACTGGGGGAGCGCGATCGGAAGTGGGGGGGCCCGGGACTAGCCGCGGCCTTCCGATGCGGCCCCGCCCCCACGAGGGACGTGAAGACGCGGACCCCGCGCAGCGTGGGGACATGTGACCGACTGCAGAGGCCGCGCTGCCTCCCCCGCCCGAGGTGTGCGCGCTCCGCTGCAAGGCGCAGACCCTGGGCGCCCAGCTGGGTTTGGGGCGCAAGAGCAGAGGCGGAGCCAGGGCGGAGCCAGCGCGCCCCGTCCCCCCAAGAAACGAAAGCGAAACAGGGGCCGGGGAGGAAGGGCGGAGCCGCCGCGAGGCACCGCCCCCTGCCCTGCGCGGCTGCTGGACCGACGGGCGCGCCCAGGTAGGGGGGCGGCTGAGCCGCGCAGTGCGGACCCTCGCGGGGACCTGCGCCACCGCCGCCACCATGTCTCAGGAAGGTGTGGAGGTAGGAGATGCCTACGGCTGGGCCGGGGGACCGCGCCAGACGCCGAGGAGGGGCCGGGAACGCCGAGGGGGCTTCGCAGTTCCTGAGGACTCCATCCTAAACCCAGACCTTCCCCCTGCTTGGCGCTCTACCCCCTCGGAAAGGAGAGTGACTCCCGCAGACCCCGGAGCGAAACGCGGCCTCCCGGAGAAAGAGCGGGGGCCGCAGGGTCAGGGGTCAGAGGCCGGGGATACCGGACCATCCACCGGCCCATCCCCTAGGCTGGGACACTCGCCCCAGTCTGCACCCTCCCCCAATGCCCCATGAGGACTTTGGCTTTTTCCAGGAAATGCCATAAAGGGATGGGGGGGGGGGGCGGACAGAAGCCAAAAAACCAAGGGTCAAGTTCAGGCCCGGAGAAAGATACCTAGAGATGGGGGAGGGATGGTCGCTCCTCTCCTTCCCCTACCGGAGCCCCCTGTCCCCATCACAGCTGGAGAAGAGCGTCCGGCGCCTCCGGGAGAAGTTTCATGGGAAGGTCTCCAACAAGAAGGCAGGGGCTCTTATGAGGAAATTCGGCAGCGACCACACCGGAGTGGGACGCTCCATCGTGTACGGTGAGCCGATGGGGGTCCCGGAGTTGGTGCGGGGACCTCGCAAGGGAGCGTCGAGGGGGCGTGGTCTAGGAAGAGGTGTGGAAACGTCTCCCCCGGAGGTCCCAGCCTTGGGGAGACTGAGCGACCTGAACACTACCAGATCCTTCAAAGGCCCTTCCTTCACTTACTCTCCCATCAGGGGTAAAGCAGAAAGATGGACAGGAACTGAGTAACGACCTGGATGCCCAGGTAACCTGCCCGCTCTCAACGAAGACCGGGTACCACTAGGGAGAGCCGAGGGGACCTGACCCAGCCATGGTGACTCTGGAGCAGGAAAGACTGGCCACAGATGGTCCACCACTCATCAACCAACCTCATTCACTTTTCACCTCTCAATCTGTTCTGGCTAGGGACTTGCAAACAGTAGGCACTCGTTATGTGCTGATTGTATTAAATGGGGGAGAGAGGCATGAAACTAAGCAATGAAACAAGGCAGGTATGGGAGAGCCTTAGAGATCAGGGAATGCTTCCTGGGGGATAGGGGAGGTGACACCATGACTTCAGAGAAGGGGAGGGGAGAGAGGGGGGAGAACGACAAGGGTTTTCCAGGAAGGGGGAAGTAAGAAAAGGAACTATCCTCAGAACAGGAAGAAGGGCTAGGATGAGCAGGAGCTAGGGGAGCAGAGAGGCAGGGGGGCCCATGTGTTGGAGGAATGAATGAATGAGTGGCTTGATGCACGGGTACAACATGGCCACTGTGCCTCAAGAGGCTTTGGTGGGGCTAGAATGGAGGCTCAGTACTGAGTGCTTGCCTGACATGCGTGAGGACCCGGGTTCGAGCCCCAGCACCACACACACAACTGTCAGAGAAACAAAAACCACATATAAAATAAATAAAATTAATTTTCTTGCCAAAGGGGGGGGAGCTTTGGTAGCTGATGAGATTGAATTTCACCTGATGGAAAGGCCCGTCTCAGAGTTATTAATGAGTGTAATAAAGGGTTTTATGCCCTTTTAGTTATACACATAGATATGATTAAAATAATGGCAAAAGGTACATTGATTGAGCACTTTCCTCATGGCAGGACTCCAGGAATTGACTTATTTTATGGCCGCAGCAACCCCATGAGACAGGTCCTGGTATGCATCATCCCCATTTTACAGACAAGGAAACCAAGGCCCAGAGTGATAATATCACTGGCCAGGTTCATGCAGTAAGCAGGTGGCAGCTGGGATTTGAACCCTGGCTACCTGGAATCAGAGCCTGGCTCTGAGATGCCCCTCACCAACAACCCCAGGGACAAGTGGCTTGCCCTACTTCCCACAGCTGGAAGTGATAGAACCTGGATTCCAGCCTGCGCCTGTCTGAGTAAATCCCTGTCCCAAGCACTTAGGCTAAAGCAGTATGGCCTCGAAGAAGCCATGCTCAGTGTCAGCAAGTGTGTGGGTCTGCAGGCAGAAGGGTCTGGGTCTGCCAGCCATGCCACTTAGGGCAGTCTTAGGCCTGGGGCCTGTTTCCCTCTGAGCAATGGGAATAACAGGTATTCCCTCCTCCAAGGGCTGTTATTTGGATAACTGAGGCCACATAGCTGGTTCTCAATAAGCAGGCACTGCTCCGTCAGCTCCTGGTGACTTAGGAGCACTCTATTCTCAAATGGAGCCAGGGCCCTCTCTCCCCATCCAGGAGCCACCATGCAGGGACCTCTCCCCCAGCAAACAAAGGTACAAAGAGGCCTGAGACTCTTCCCCAGTTTCTGCCCCAGTGTCTCCATCTAGGACCCTCCAGAGGACATGAAGCAGGATCGGGACATCCAGGTGCGTTGGTGACTGGGGAGAGGCCAGGGTGTGGGATGAGGGAGGACATCAATGCATCCATGGCAGACAGCCCAGGGGCTGGAAGAGAACGTGTTTGTAGGGAGAAGAGGGCTGATGTATTTATATTGGTGGAGGAGGGTGACCCCCTTCTTGTCCCCACCCACCCCACTCCACAGGCAGTGGCCACCTCCCTCCTGCCACTGACGCAAGCCAACCTGCGCATGTTCCAGCGTGCCCAGGATGACCTTATCCCTGCCGTGGACCGTCAGTTCGCCTGCTCCTCCTGTGATCACGTCTGGTGGCGCCGTGTGCCCCAGCGGAAAGAGGTTATATCCCCAAGCTTGACCTTGATTCTGTCCCAGATTTCACTGCTGACCCCCATCCTTGGCAACAACCTCGGAGCCCAACCTTGATCTCTGATCTCAACCCATGGCCCAGAGATGGACTTCTCACTTGAATTTGAGAAGCCAAACGCCTTGCCCAGGAGCTCAACCTTGTGTCCTCAGTTTGACGGCTACCATAGAAACCAAACCTGAGCCCCAAACCCACTCCAAATCCGGCTTCTGAGCCCCATGACCAGCTCTTGGCAGGGGCGGGCAGCCTGACTTGTCTTGTTTGCCAGTCGCTGTGGTGTAAACCTTGCCACCTGGCAGTAGCAGGCTACCAGTGTGCGTCGCTGAACATAGAACTGGCAGCTCAGGCCAACACCTGAGAAGAGCACTGCAGGACACTGCTGGCCCTGACCCCAACACCTCTGACAACCCCCGCCCCTCTCCACACCCCAGGTATCCCGGTGCCGGAAATGCCGCAAGCGCTACGAGCCAGTGCCAGGCGACAAGATGTGGGGCCTGGCTGAGTTCCACTGCCCCAAGTGTCGGCATAACTTCCGGTGAGGGCGCTGACCACACCCCCCAGCCCTGCCCCTCCCCAGCCTTGCCCCTCCCGGTCCTGGCCCCCACCCTGGCCCAGCCTCGCACTCGACCCTTACAGCCCTGCCTACCCTCAGGGGCTGGGCACAGATGGGGTCCCCATCCCCCTGCTACGGGTGTGGCTTCCCTGTGTATCCAACACGGATCCTCCCTCCGCGTTGGGACCGCGACATGGACCGCCGCAGCACGCACACCCACTCCTGCTCCGCTGCAGACTGCTACAATCGGCGAGGTGAGGCCCTGGCACATGCCCTGCACCAGGCAGTCCGTGTCCACCGCTGTGGCCATAAGGACCAAGACCTCGGTCCCCACAGCCACCTCATCCCCCAGAGCAGTCCCTCCTTCCACTTGGCTCCCAGGCCTCCCCTTTCCATGGCCTCTGCCTCTGGCCCATGAGGTTGAGGTTTCATTCACCCCAGTGGCCCACAGCCAGGGTCCCTGTGGCCTCTGCTCCTGTGTTGTCCCCTGCAGTCTCAGCTGACCTCCATGTCTCTGACTCTCCTGTAGTTTCAACATCTGGATTTCCCACTCCTCTGTCCCCATATTCTGTGGACTCAGTCCCTCCCCTGGCCTTCAGGAAGCCCCACATGGCCTCCTCTTCATCCCCAGTCTCATGGGACCTCCAGCCCCATGACCTCATTACCTCCCCACCCCCAGAGCCCCACGTGCCTGGGACATCCTGTGCTCACCCCAAGAGCCGCAAACAGAACCACCTGCCCAAAGTCCTCCACCCCAGCAACCCACACATCAGCAGTGGCTCCACGGTGGCAACCTGCCTGAGCCAGGGCGGCCTCCTGGAAGACCTGAACAACCTCATCTTAGAGGACCTGAAGGAGGAGGAGGAGGAGGAAGAGGACGAGGAGGAGGGCGGGCCCAGGGAGTGACCCCTGCCGGGTGCACATACAAACCAGACTGGTCTGTGGATGCTTTGTGTTGTTATAAAATATGAGCTCAAACTGAGATATAATTGCCCTTGGGGAGCCGTCTGGGCCTGAGATATTGGTGGGGGGACTCCCAGCTCCCGTTCTGGAGGCTCTGGGGCACAAATCCACAGTAGGAAAGTCTGGAACAGGTTCAGCACTGAGCCACAAAGAAGATGTGGCTAGGACAATTTAGGCTTCTGCTGAGAAATGTCCCCTGGACCTAGTGGACAGAGGGACAGATGGTCACAGCCTCACTGGCCGGATCAGCATAGCAGCCTTCTTGAGAGAGTATGCCCCACCGCGAAACTCGGCCCAGTAGACGCCATCCTGGTAGCGGCTTCGGTAGTGGCCACCACGATGCCACACACCATTGAGATTGGAGTGGGCACAGGCATGGTACCACCAGCCCCCACGCTGGTACAGGGCGCAGTTACCTGAGGGGAAGAGAATCTGTGTCCTCACCAGGTATACCAAGCCTCTGCTAGACATCACTGTGCAAGGCTTTCACTAGGCATCCCCTGGTCCTTCCCAGTCTTAATATAATCCCTGATCCTCCATCTCCTCTCCAGAATAAAAACCCTGGCCTCCTACTTTCTTTTTCAGAGTAGTAATCTTAATTCTCCCTCTCTCCTTACTTTTTCTGCAAAGTAAGTGTCTATTGCTTATTCCTTTATCAAGAAAAAGATCTCTGCTTCTTTTCTAGAATAAGAGTCTGGGCTGGGGTGCAGCTCAGTGGTAGAGAGCTTTCTTAGCATGTGTGAGGTCCAGGATTTGATCCCCAGAACCACACACACACACACACAGATGGGGGCAAGAAGGAGTTCTGGCTCTCTCCCTCTGCCTTCCATTAGCACAGGATTCCTAACTCTTGCCTCATCAGAGTGGTAATCTAAGCTCACCATCCCCTCATCAGAATAAAAGTCGTATCTCTTGTTCTCTTGTTTCCCTATTCTGATACTTACCAGAGGGTCTCTTGCCCCACTGCTTTTCATTCCCTATACCAAACAGTCCCAACCTGCCCTACCCTCCCACCAGAATAAAAACTCCTACCAGAATAGGAGTCTCGGTCTCTATCCACGGTGCTGAAGGGTTTGTCATTGTGCCAGGAAAGCGAATCTCCAGCGTCACCATGATACTGGCCAAGCCGCAGGCGGTAGTGGTCACTCTCAGGTTCCAGGGAGAAGCTATCATAGTGGGCACGTGCCCCGCGGCCCCCCCAGTCCTCCAGAAGCACCAGCAGCTCATGGTCTCCACGGCTGGTCAGCTGATACACGGGTTCCAGTCCCAGCCAGTACTCCCCGTCAGGCCGCCCAAAGCCCACCTGGCGAGGCAGGAACGTGAGGACTTCAGAATGGCTCCCTGCCCTGCCCAGCCCTGCCTCCAACCCCTCAACCCACCTTGTAGTGCTGCCAGGTAGTGAAGAAGTTGACAGAGCCATCTTGGCGGCGTTGGATCACGGTCCACCCGCCACCCTCCAGCTGCTGTTCACACCATGCTGACACCACGTGCCGGCCTAGCCGCAGCTCATACACTCCACTCTGCCCGTGACCTGCCCGGTGGGCCTCTGCACAATCCCGCCAGGGGCCTGCAGGTACAGGGATGGGGGAGGCACAGCCTGAGCCGACCACTCTTTTACTAGGATAAGAGTCCTGAGTCTCACTGTTCCCCTCACAAAATAAGAGTGCTTCCTCTCCCCTTCCCTCACCCAAATAAGAGCACCAACAGCCATTTCCCCAAGTCTCTCTTCTCTCACAGGAGCAAACGCAGAGTTTAAACTATGGTTCTGTGGTCTCTTCACCAGAATATATGTCCTGAACATGGGGCTCTGAACCAACTCCACTCACCAAAATAGCAGTCAACTCTGCTGTCCCCTCATCAGAATGAGTCTCTCATTTTCTCTGCTATTTTCACACCATCATAAGAAGCTTGGTCTTACATCACAATAAGAGCCATATCTCTGTTTTGTTATCAAAATAGGAGTATCCTTTCCTCCAGTTCTCTCACATGAGAGGACTCTGCCCATACAATCCTGACTTCCATTTCCTTCTAACCACACTCCATGAGGATCCCCTGGCTCCTCACACTCCCCTTATCTTACCTGCTGGCTTGGTGGGGATGGCAGGGTGCCCTGCAGGCATAGAAGAGGCCAAAGGGCCCTGTTGTCTCAGGGTCTGGTCTCTCAGGGGCTCTGGGGCTGGGTCCAGCCTCCTGCTGGTGTTACTGGTGCTGCCCACCAGACTCAACGGAACCACAGGCACCAGGGGCGGCGGCACGACCTGGGGTGATGGAGAAACTCAAATGTAATTGCATTAACCCTCAGCTCAGGAGGCATGGTCTCCCCAGGGGCCACAGATGATGAGAAATCTCCAAGTACCGGGACAAGCAGGGAGTCAGCTGGGAGCATGTCGCTGCCCTAGCCTTACTCTCCCCAAAAGCCTTACTCTTGGCTGTCAAGCACAGATGGAGGTGGTGCTCAGAGCTTTACTGATCTGCAGCTCAGTTTTCTTTTCTGTGAACGTGGAATGGCAGGAGCACATCCAACTTGTAATATTTAACAAATCCTCCCATTAACACTGTAAGGTAGGGACTATCACAGAGAAACTATCTTTTATCCAAAACACGAGGCCAGACATGTTCCAGGATTTAGGCTGGCGTGGCAAGATGCAGACACCGGAATACACTGTCACTGGTCTGCACGTGGCAGAATATTGAGTGAGCTTATGAATATTCACATTAAATGAATAAGTAAAGCCTACAAATAGCCCCTAATTATGTTTTGACCGAAACGAGTGAAGAGAGGGCCGGGTAGGAATCCGGTGTTCGGAGCGTTCCGGGTTCCGGGACTGCGGCCGAGAGACTGGGGTTGCAGAGCCCATTTCACAGGCGACGCACGGCAAAGGGCTGCTACTGGACAGGCTCCGCGGTTACCTGCTGCTGCCCGCCCGCGCCGCCCGGGCACAGGCGCTCCAGGCGGGCGATGAGGCCGCTCTGTCGACTGACCAGCTGGGCCAGCTCGCGGAACTTGACGTCCAGCTGCTGGAAGCGGGCGACGGCCTGCTGCGCCTCGGCGGACGCGTTGAGCACGCGCTCCCCTAGCAGCGCCAGCGCGGCGGCAGGCTCCGCCCCCAGGGCCGGCTCCGCCCCCAGGGCCGGCCCCGCCTCGTGCTGCAGCTGCGCGCGCAGCTGGCCCAGGCGCGCGCTCAGGCCGCGGCTCTCCTTGCGCAGCGCACGCACCTCGCCGGCTACGGCGCCGTCGGCCGCAGCCAGACGCTGCAGCTCGCGCAGCAGCTCCTCGTGCCGGCCCACGCGCAGGCGCAGCGCCGCCACCTCGCTGGCGTTCACGGCCTCGGAAGTGGGCCGCGCAGCCGCCGCTCCGCTCCAGCACACGGCGCCGGTGAATTTCTGCTGCGGCAGCACGAAGGTGTAGGTGCAGCGCGGGGCGCCCGCCCGCGCCCACGACGCACCCAGCAGGAGCAGCAGCGGCAGCGCGCTCAGCCGGGGCACAGACATGACGTTCCTGCAAGCAGAGGGGGAACAGGGAGGAGGTTGCGCCCCGGAGGCCACATCCGGCCCGGGTCCAGTATTCCCGTCTCCATCTCGTTCTCGGAGACGCCCCAGTAGGATCGCGCTGCGGGCTCTCCCCTGAGTTCCAGGCGCACTGCCATTCAGCAGCCTCCTGCATTCATTCATCAAGCATTTATTGAGTGCTGACTGTGTGCCAGACTCTTCTAGTCGTGAGCAAACCACAAAAATCCCCGCCCTGGTGGGTAAGGAACAAACGGGATTCATTGAGTATATTACTCGCTGCCGAGTGCTAAAAATAACGGTAAAGCGGACAAGGGAGGGATGTGGAGAAGCCATGCAGGGGCAGTTTGAGAGCAGGTGGGTGCGGACCAGGGAAGGCTTCCTGGAGGAGGTGACATTTGAACAAAGGCAGGAAGGAAGTGAGGCAGGAAGTCGTGGGAAGGTCTAGAAAGATGCATCCCAGACTGTGGTAACGCAAGTGCAAAGGCCCGAGACGCCCACTCCGGGTGTATTAAAGATTTATGGAGGCTGGAGCAAAAGCAGAGGGAGAGCACTTGCCTAGCACGTGCACATGTGCAAGGTCCTGGGTTCCATCCAAGCACCTCAAAAAATAAAAAAAACAGCAGAGGGAGAGTGGGTGGTGAGATGGGTGAGGGGCAAGTCTCACAAAGTCCCCCCATCTCTGCTGAACCGGTGCTTGGACCACAACCCTGGAGTCATCACACTGCCTTTTCTCAGCAGACCCAAACCCTCAGCCAGGCCTGTGAACTCTTCTGTTTAGATCCTGAATTCCTCCCGCTCCCCTTCCTCCCTCACTCCCAGTGCAAGACACCATCTGGATTTCCTTACACAGCTGCCCCCCTGGTTTCCAATATTCTGCCCTCAGCCTCTGCTCTAATCCCCTCACAGCGGCCCATGAACACCCCAGTCTGTTCACATCCTTCCTCTGCCCAACTTTCAGTGGTTCCCACCTCACTTAAAGGAAAAGCCCTTGTCCTCCCTGTGAACCATACGGCCCTGCATTATCTGCCTTGCCCCCTCCTCCAAGCACCCACAGAAGCACCAGGCCAGATCCAGCCTCCGAGCTGTTGTATCTGCAGTTTCTCCGCGTCTTAACATGGCTCCCTCCCTACCCTTGCTCATGCCCTCTCCCACCACTGCATCTAGGCTGGACCCTTCCTAGCACTGTCTTCCTTTTGGGATCCATCACTCTGAAATTGCCTCATTCAACAAACCCTGGAAGCTGGGCTTTTGTTCGCTGCTGTATCCAGTCCCTAAAAGAGTGCTTAGCACTCTGCTCCCCCAAGTCCACAGGCCCCCGGGGTCTGCTGTGCCCGCTGCCAGATGTTCTAAGTGGACATGCTCATGAGCTCATACAGTGGTCATTGCTGGAGGGTGGACACGCATGGCCACCATGCTGGCCATGCAGGAGCCATGCCCAGGCCCCCATCAGCTTCATTCCTGGGCACACCAGGAACACACCACGATTCATACACTTGCAGTCTGTGCATACTTGCTCACCCGTATCCACCCCATCTGTTTAAGTGCCCACTGTGTGCTGGGAGCTGTTCCAGGCAATAGACTAGCCTCAACCAGAACAGACCAAACCCCTGCCTCCCTGGACCTGGTTTTCTACTTGGGGAAAACATGTACCACTCAGTGGGTGAGTCAGAGCATCAGAGCTAGGAGGGAAAAATCTGATAGGAAGAGAGGGAGTCTGAGATGGGGAGAAGGGATTTAAATGGAGGGATCAGGAAAAGGCTCCCTGGAAAGGTAACACTGGAGCAAAGACCTGAAGGAAGAGATGGTGGGAACAGCATTCTAAGCCCTGAGGTGGGACCATGCTGGATATGCCTGCGAACTGCAGGGAGGCCTGGGAGTGGAGAAGCACAGGTAACTGACACATGGTGCAGAGGATTGGGGGCCTTGAGGAGGAGCCATGAAGGGCTCTGAGCTGGAGGAGGGCACATTCATCTTGTACTCACACATCACGCAGCAGCTTCCAGGGGTGGGGCAGGGTCTTCTGGTCCCACATCAGGAATGGACCAAACACCCAGAGCTAGAATGTGTGCATAAAGCCCCCGGCCTTTCATGTTATGAGCCTGAGTAAGCAGGGGACCTGGCAGCCTCCAGCCAAGCAGAGGCCAGGGTCTCCTGAGAAAGAGAATCCACATCCACCGCCCCCACCCCCTGCCTCACCTCTCAGGACCAAGACCCTGAATCCAGCGAGGCTCACAGCAAGCACAGGGAGTTGGAGGAAAAGCTGAGGGTCCAGCAGGGCCTCTGAGCTGGTGAGAAAGAATAGAGGAGGACTGGTAACCACCCCCAGCCCCCAGAATCTGGGAGTGAAGCAACTGTAAATATTTAGCATTTCCCAAGTGAGAACCGAGGCAGAATCGCCAGACCCCCCTGCCCAGGCCACCAGAGCCTGATAACACAGGTCAGTGCCCCTGGACATCCTTTCTCTTCCTCCCAGTGGAGCACAGAGCGTGGGAGGCTACAGGCCCTGGTCAAACCTGAAGGATTCCAGCCCTAGATGCACACACCACATAGAAGGATAATGATGGAGAGTATCAGTGGGCACCTGCTGTGTCAGGACCACCTCTAAACTCCCCACCTCTTATCATTTAATTGTAGCAATCCACACTGGATTCTGTGTGTAGCCAGCCTCCTTATACAAAAGGGAAAAGGCACAGAGAGGGTGAGCCACTTGCCTGTGATCACACAGCCAGAAGGACCACAATGGAAACTGGCCAGAACTCACATGTATAACACCACAGTAGTCACACACATCCATGTGCATAACAAACAGACACAAAGACACACTCATGCTGTTACCCAACAAAACTGACAAAGTCCTGCACAGAGCAGCAGAGACAGACAGGTGAAACCCATTTACACACGTCCACCAGCTCATCAAACGTAAAGACAACTGGAGGGCTGCGGACAGTGCTCAGTGGTAGAGCACATGCCTGGCATGCATGAGGCCCTGAGTCCCATCCCCAACATCATAAAAAAAGAAAAAGACAACAAAGACTTAAGCAACAACTGTCTGTTGAAAACATGATCACACACACAGAGGGAAACAGCCACAGGTTGTGTGTCCAGATCTGTGTGTCAGACATGTATGCACCAGGTACGCGTGGCCACACAGGCAGCACAGAGACACCAAGCAGGCACACAGCAACCGGCAACCCTGGGGTGCCCATCTGCCACACTGTGGATGTTCCCATTTGTCTCTCGTACACTGGGTCACGCTTTCACAAAAGTCAAATCACACAGGGACAGCACAGGAGGAAGTAACCAAGCAGTCATTTCTCAGAGGTACAAAGAGATTCACGCAGGCGCCCCCAGAACCCAGCCCAGGTCTCTGACCTGCACAAAGGCCCCGCAGACCTGCAGAGAAGCACTGGGAAGCAGCCTCCTTCTCCACTTGGCGCCTTCCTGAACTCCTGCAGTAACCCGAGTGGACTCCAGGGCTGGAAGAGGAAATGGTCGTCCCAGATCTGAGACAGGCTGCCAGGCCGGGCTCTGGGCCTGGACTGCGCCCCCCACCCTCAGCCCCCGCCAGCTTCCCCATTGGCAGCAGGGAGAGAGGAAACCTCCTAAGACACAGGCTGAGCCAGGGAAAGATGGAGGGAGAGAGCTGAGGCCGGGAAATGGGATGGAGACAGGAAGGATGGAAACTCACAGATGATCAAAGGCAACTGATGTTGGAAGAAAAGGAGACTAGAATGGGAGGGAGACAGAGCTGGGGGAGCTGAGGAGGGAAGGGAAGGGGATAGGGGTGTTCAGCCCAGGGAGGGGCTGTCCCCCCACCACCACTGTAAGATTTGGGGGGAAAGCCAGAAGCCTGAGGCCAAGGCCAGGGCTTAGAGTGGAAAGAGGGAGGGGTGAATCAGTCACGAAGCGCCCGCCTTGCCCAGTTTCCAGCAGCTGAGGTGGAGTTTCCATCCTTCAGCCCATTGGCAGACAGGGTCCCGGGGAGTGGAGGGGGAGACAGCTGGTCTTCAGGAGCTGGAGGACAACAATGAACAATTGCCACAAGCCCTATTCCTTTTCAGGCTGCTCCCCAAGCACCTGGTGCCACCGTGCTAAGCACTGTGTGCGCATTCTATCTCTTGGTTAGCTGGCCAGGGGACATATTATCATCCACACTTTGGGATACTTTAGGAGCCTCGAAGTGGAGCAGTAATGGCACAGCTGGAAGAATTGGGCCGAGGCGGGATTCGAACCTATGGAGGTTTCTCCGCCGCCTGGAGCTGTTCAAGCCCGCCCCGGTTTCCATAGAAACAGGCACCGGTGTCTCCATAGCAACCCCTCCAGTGATTGCCCCCGCCCCCCGCCCTCGACGCCTCCTAGTGCGCAAGCCTGCTGGATGACGCCCCAGCACACGCGCCGGAAGTGAGCCGCGCGGCGCCGGAAGTGGTCGGCAGAGGCGGCCTCGTGGAGGAGAAGGCAGCATGGGGCAATCGGGGAGGGTATGGCGCAGCGGCCGGGGAGGCGGGGAGTGCCGGCGGGGTTCCGGCCGAGGCCGCGACGCTCACCGTTCGCCTTTCTCCACCTCAGTCCCGGCACCAGAAGCGCGCGCGTGCCCAAGCGCGGCTCCGCAATCTCGAGGCTTACGCCGCGCAACCGCACTCGTTCGTGTTCACTCGAGGCAGCGCCGGTCGCAGCGTCCGGCAGCTGAGCTTGGACGTACGTCGGGTCATGGAGCCGCTCACAGCCAGCCGTCTGCAGGTCTGCACCTTTACCCACCCTGGGCCATCCTCGCACCTGTAGGGCTTGCTTCGTCTATCAGACCTCGGGAGGCCGCAGTCTGTCCCTCCGACTGCAGGCGGGGACCTTTGTGGGACTTAGTTGAGTGCCTGTCTTAGTTGGGCAAGGGGACAGCAAAGGCTTCTTTCAGAGCCCTGAAGCAAGGCCTCAGCGGGGCCTCCGTCTGCTCATCTGTCGAAAGGGAAGAGGCGGCACCTGAACCAACTCAGATTGGTCTAAGAGACCAGGACCCTTCTGCTACCCTGAGCAACCTAGCGGGAACCTCAGTCTATTCTACGTCTTTGTTCAGTGGGGGATATCTGTGTTCCTTTCTTTTCGATTTTGTGATTTCCAGGTCCGTAAGAAGAACTCGCTGAAGGACTGTGTGGCAGTGGCTGGGCCCCTCGGGGTCACCCACTTCCTGATCTTGAGCAAAACAGAGACCAGTGTCTACTTTGTGAGTACACGTCCACACCCTTCACCTTCCCCAACCCTCTCCTCGCCCATCTCATGATGAAACCATGTGCCTCTGAGCTGCCATGATTCTGGCTTCAAAGTAAACGCTCTGAAGAGGTGGGCAGAGGTTCCCATTCGTCCTGCCCCTACTGAATACCAGGACCCTCACCAATGCTCTCTTCTTTTGCAGAAACTGATGCGCCTCCCGGGAGGCCCCACTTTAACCTTCCAGATCAACAAGGTAAAGGGTGGAGGAGCTGTGTTTGGGGATGGCCCCAGCCACATGTGGATGATAGTCATTCACTCCTGTCCTGCCTTGCAGTACACACTGGTACGTGATGTGATCTCCTCGCTGCGCCGACACCGCATGCATGAGCAGCAGTTTGCCCACCCTCCGCTCCTGGTGCTTAACAACTTTGGCCCCCATGGCATGCATGTGAAGCTTATGGCCACCATGTTCCAGAACCTGTTTCCCTCCATCAACGTGCATAAGGTGGGTTGCACTTCTTGTGATGGCAGGTGTAGGTGGATGGGTCATGTAGCAGGTACCACATTTTATTACGACCCCATTTTACAGAGAGGGAAACAGATTCGTAGGAATGAAGTCATTGAGGTTAGATTCAGGAGTGCAGGACTGGAGTTTTATTTGTTTTGGAATTGTTATCCGCCTACCACCACAAGTGCTGGGGATTGAACCTAGGGCCTTGGACTTGCTGGGCAAAGGACCATAGATTTAAATCTGCCTGGCTCCAGAGCCCTGGCTTTTTATCCCTGACAGCAGCAGTTCTCCTGCTCATTAGGGAATCTGCTGTGGGCACATTCATTGGGCCCCTGAACAGGCATTTTAGCCAGCATCCCATGCAGTCCATGGATACCACTTGCAGCCCCACTGGCCTGCATGGCATTACCAGTGCTCCCCACTGCAACATGAGATTCCTAGAGCATGGGCAGTGATACGGGGCTTGCCAGGCCAGGGTCATGTAGCTTTAGCACAGGCTGGAGCAGCTCACTAGTCTCTTCCTTTCTCTTAGGTGAACCTGAATACTATCAAACGCTGCCTTCTTATCAACTACAACACTGACTCCCAGGAGCTGGATTTCCGCCATTAGTGAGTGTTCTAAAGGGGCATAAGTGGTGCAGGATCAGGCCTCTCTGTGTGGCTGATGACACCGCTATTGCTGAGACTCTGTGATTGCTCAGTTTCAAAGTAAACGCACTGACACACTGCATGAAGGGAAGGGCTCAGCTGATCTCTGATCCTGTGACCCCTAATACCACCTCCACCCCCTCTTCTGTGCAGTAGCATCAAAGTGGTTCCTGTGGGTGCAAGTCGAGGGATGAAGAAGCTCCTACAGGAGAAGTTCCCCAACATGAGCCGCCTGCAGGACATCAGCGAGCTGTTGGCCACGTGAGGAGGGTACAGGCTGGGAGGTCACTGCAATCCAACGGACCCCAGAACTGTCCCTGGAGTCAGGACTCCCCTGCTGATTCCCACGTGTCCCCCCACACAGGGGCGCAGGGCTTTCAGAAAGTGAGGCGGAGCCGGATGGTGAACACAACATAACTGAGTTACCCCAAGCCATTGCAGGGCGTGGCAACATGCGGGCCCAGCAGAGTGCCGTGCGGCTCACTGAGGTGTGATGCTTGGTGGTAGGGGTGACCTCTGGTAGCCCAAGCCCCAAAGAAGAACTTACTCTTTCCCTATGTCCTCCCAGATTGGTCCTCGGATGACGCTGCAGCTCATTAAGATTCAAGAGGGCGTTGGGGAGGGCAACGTGCTGTTCCACAGTTTTGGTGAGGCTGGAGCTGCGCTGGCTCGGATTCCGGGGTGTGAGGCCAGCCAGGGCAGGCTGTGGTGCTAGCGCACACAAGACCTTGGTGTGCCTTGGTGAACCGTGTCTTTTCATTCAGTGCGCAAGACTGAGGAGGAGCTGCAGGCCATTCTGGCAGCCAAGGAGGAGAAGCTTCAGCTGAAGGTCCAGAGGCAGGATCAGCAGGCCCAGAATGTCCGGCGCAAGCAGGAGCAGCGAGCGGCCCACAAGTCCGTGGTGGGCATATGGGCAGGTGGGATGGGGTCCCAGCTGCAGGCTGGCTGACTGACATCACCTCCTTCAGGAAGAAGAGCCTGGCAGGCATGAAGAGAGCACGGGCTGATGGGGACAGTGATGCCGAGGACCCAGGGGCACCCCCAGAGGCAGAGGGGGCTGGCCAGCAGGAGGAGGAAGAGGATGAAGCCGAATATTTCCGCCAGGCAGTGGGCGAGGAGCCTGATGAGGGTGCGTTACAGGGTCCTGAATCTGGGCATCTGGAACATGTCCTTGATCCTTGGGGGCCTAACAGCTGTCTCCCCACAGACATGTTCCCCAGAGTGACCAAGCGGAGACGACACACTGGGCCTCCAAGCAAGAAGCAGCGAGTGAAGGAGCGGAGGCCTAACAGAGGCAGGAGTCATACAGGTGACTGGAGGCCGCTGAAGCCCAAGGGTAGATTCCAAGGAGCCCAGGTCAAGCAGGGGCACAGAGGGATTGCCCGAGACCGCACCCAGAGGAGGCCTCCAAAGACAGGGGCTTGAGCCCACGCCCAGCAGTGGATGAAATGCCCCAGATTGGGGCCCGAAAGAGCTGCCTGGGGCTCCCAGGTACAGCCCTCGGTTTCCTTTCATAAAGGAACATTAGCCCTCCATCCCAACCCTCTAGCATCAATAAATGACTGAACTAGGCACGTGTCTTGCGTCTGCTGTCTGGTTGGAATAGGGGCACTGGGTGCCCAATGTGACAAGAGCCTAGGGATCAGGGCCAACCTGGTTTCTGCCCCAGCTCCTGGTACATTTCCTCCCCCTTGGGGACAGGCATGCTTGACTGTGGTCTCCAGTCAGTGCTTTGGGGCTATGGGGCCCTCCTGGCCCCTACCCTAGGCCCCTTGAGCAGAAGTCTGCCTTTTGCAGTGACTGGAGCATTGAGGAAGGAAGTGGATGTCTGACCCACTGCAGGCTGCGATTGGAACTGTTGGCAAGGGCGGGGCCTTGGGCCAGGCTGCACGCTGCAAGTAACCTGGGGTAGGGCCTCAGCAAGGCACAGTGTGGGTGGCGGGCCAGAGGCTGGTGGCTCGGGCCATGGCGACCACTATTTCAGGTAAGGAGCAATTTTTTTGACCAATTAAAGGATGAGTGGGAGACACCTGACAGAGCCAGGCTACCCAACCCAGGTGGTAGCTGTGGGCCTGGCCTGGTACCTGCAGGAGGAGGGGGAAAAGGGTTAAAATGTGTGACAGACTAGAGCCTTCTGAGAGGCAAGCTGGGAAGGAATGGGGGGCGTGTATCCCCCAAAAAGCTACGGCCAGCCTGCCAGATGAAACAAGCTGATTTTTCAGACTGGAAAGCTAAGTCTGAGTGGAGTGCGTGAGTGGATCAGACCAACTCCAGAGCTCCCCACTGAGTGTTCCAGGCACTCCTATGGGGGGTGGGTGATGCTCCCTGCCCTCCTGGGGATGGTCTCTCGTGTTCATTGTAGTAACCAGAGGAGATAATTGGTTATGGAAAAGTCAGCAAGGCAAGGGGACAGGAGGACACTGAGTACAACTGCAGTGTTCGGAGATCAGCCCTCTCCCAGACAGGATCGGAGACCAGGGGTAGCCTTGCAAGTCTGCTAGTGACTCAGTAGCTTGGACAGAGAACAGTCAGTACAAAGGCCCAGAGGATTAATCGGCCAATGGTTGGTGTGGGGTTGCTGTAGGAGCCATGGGCTTCTAGAGAGCATGGGTGAGGATGGATAGGCGGCTCCTGCAGGGCCTTGTGGAATGGACCTGACCTTCTCCTTTGGTGCTAGGGGTCAAAACCCAGGCCCTTGCACATGCACCTTTACTGTTACACTCCCCGTGGGACTGACTATTCTGGAGCAGGAGCTGAGGGCTGCACCAGGGTGAGGTGCTCACAGGAACCCTCTGATGATGGGTCATGGGGAGTACAAAGTTGAAGCAGGAAGCTGATGTCCAGGGTTGCAGCAGCAGAGCTGGCACAGATGGGAGATGGTGGAGGCTGGCCCTGAAGGGGCTACAGAGGCAGATTCTGAGGTGCTACTGCCAAGACTTGCCAACAGAGGACTTCAGGGAAGACCTGAGTAACTCTGGGGCCTCCCTAAGGTTCCTGCTCCTCTGCACTGGGCCCCATGGCTCTGGGTCACTGCTCACATGCAGACCTCAAGGGCAGTGCCCCAGCTGGTCCTTCAGAACCCAGTAGTTTATAAGCTCAAGGATAATCTCTCGACTCTGGGCCAAGGCTGGTGCCCACTGTGGGAAATGGGGAGTTTAGGGAGATGACATGCAGGCCCCCGTAGGCAGATTCTCACGGTGGAACCAGTCACTTCAGTTGTGGGCTGAAGGCAGCAGGAAGCACAGGGCTCAGCTTTTCACACCCTCTACCCACAGGTGTCAAGCCCTGCCCCACCTTCACAGCAGCAGCTGACCGCAAGCTCAATAGCTTCCAGGACTTTCTGTGGCCCGTTCTGGTGGCTGAGTTCCTGGTGGCTGTGGCCGGCAATGGCCTGGCCCTGTACCGCTTTGTCACCCGGGAGCAGCGGCCCTGGAGGCCACCTGTGGTCTTCTCCGCCCAGCTGGCAGTCAGCAACCTGCTATACGCCCTGACTCTGCCTCCGCTGGCTGCCTACTTGTACCCACCCAAGAATTGGCGTTACGGGGACATGACCTGCCGCCTGGAACGCTTCCTTTTCACCTGCAACCTGCTGGGCAGTGTCATCTTCATCACCTGTATCAGCCTCAACCGTTACCTGGGTGTCGTCCATCCCTTCTTCACCCGTAGTCACTTGCAGCCCAAGCATGCCTGGGTCATTAGTGCCATTGGCTGGGCCCTAGCAGCCCTGCTGGCTATCCCCATGCTCAGCTTTTCCCGCCTCAAGAGGCCGCAAGAGGCAGGTCCATGCAATGTAACCAGGCCTGAGGCCTGCACAAAGTGCCTAGGGACAGCAGATGACAACCAGCTGGCAGCCTACAAAGCCTACAGCCTGGTATTGATGGGACTGGGTGGTGCCATGCCACTACTGCTCACCCTGGTGGCCTACAGTGCCCTAGGGTGGGCTCTTCTTCACAGCCATGGCGTGACAGCAGCCGAGAAGCGGCACGTGACAGTGCTGGTGGCCTGTGGCGTGGCCCTCTATGCCAGTTCATACATGCCCTATCACATCACGCAGGTGCTCAACGTGGATGCCCGGCAGCGCTGGCGCACCCGCTGCCCAGACTTCGCAAACGTGACCCAGGCTGTGGAGGCGCTGGAGCTGGGGCCCTACCTGGGCTACCAGGTGATGCGGAGCCTCGTGCCCCTGGCCATCTGCATACATCCCCTGCTCTACATGGCTGTGGTGCCCAGCCTGGGCTCCTGCCCCCAATGTATTAGGGGCCACCCAGAAGACAAGAGCTCTGGCCAAGACCTGTCTCTTGATAGCGACAAGCCCCAAACCTCAGAACCCCAGCCCTGAGCTGAACTGGTGACTTGGCCAATCTGAAGCCTGCTTCTCACCGCAAGGCACTGGGACAGGAGGTGAGTGAGAACCCAGACAGCACACCAGGTACTTGGCCCTGAAGCACCAAGACGCCACGAATTGCCACTTCCTGCCCAAAGAAAGGTCTATGCTCATGACCAAGGTGGGGAGAGCTAAAGCGCAGGCAGGAACAGGATGTACTTCTCATCCACAGCACCACCCCAACAGGCTACCACAGGGAGGAGACAAGAGAGAATAAACAGGACACACTGGGTGCTTGAGCCTTTTTACTGCCCTTGGAGTCCCCTGCTCTTAGAGGAGCCTTTCTGTCATGGAAGGTCTGGGCTGTAAGCAGCGGCAGCTGCATCAGTTGGTTGATGGCCTAGAGAGGAGGAAGTGGTAAGAACAGCAAGGTGGGTGCTGCAGGCCCTGAAAGGCATCCCAAGACCCCCACCCCCACAAGTGGGGCCTCTAAGGCAGCAGGGGGCATTGTGGTGACAGGGCACATGGAATCAGACTGCCGGTTCCAAGATGGGTCCTGTCCGCCACAGGATGGTGGTGAGTCCCAGCAAGGGAGATGCCACCAGTACCTGACTGCCCCTCTGCCAGGTTTTTAGAAAAAGGATGATAAAAGACTGTCACCTCAAAACAGCCTTGGTAACCCCAAGAATCAGCCTCAGTGTGACTTATGACGGGGAAGGGACAGGGTCTGGGTCAGCAGGTGTCTTACTTGGCCCATTCCACATTGAGGATGAGGTGGTCATAGCCGAAGCCAGACACCCCGGCGATGGCACGAGCGGCATCCTCCCGGCGGTGGAAGCTTATGAAGGCAAAGCCCTGGGGGGAAGGTGGCGAGTGAGTGGCAAGAGCCAAGCAAGCAGATGACACCTGCCCAGCCATCCCCCTGGTTGCCCACTCACCTTGGACTGGCCAGTGGTCTTGTCCTTAGCGAGATAAATGCGAGAGATGGAGCCGAAAGGCCTAAACAGCTCCTGCAGGTCAGTCTCACGTGTGTCCTCAGACAGGTTGGTGACACGGATGGTGGCATTGTCATCAGCTGTGTGAGTGGGGACAGGCGGCTGTGAGGGGAAGGTCCCACCCCACCCCCAAGCAATGCAGGGATAATTACAGGGTGCTGAAAGGTGTTCACCAGCCAACCTGGCACCTAAGTGCCCCTCACCTCTGCGGTTGGGTTGCATGGACTCCCCACGGCGGCTGGCCCCATCCCGCAAGCTCGGTGGCACGTACTTCCCCGTCTTGTTCTGAGTGGCCTGCACAGGCTCCAGCTCTGCAGACCGAAAGTATGGTCCAAGTTAGGCCTCACCATGGTGCCAACGGAGTGGAGTGACAGACCTGCCCGATAACACTGGCAGCTCCAACCCTGATCCAGTGCATCTAGTCTGACAAGCCATAAGCATCAGATTGACCACCGAGGCCCCTCAGAGCCTCAGAGTCCACAAAGACACAAAAATCATGCCCGGGAAGAGGACGACACTCATTGAGCACCCTGCCAGCAACACCAGCAGAGTCCACAGGCACCGATAGCCCAAGGGCACACAGGGAGGGGTAGTCTTTAGGTGCCCCACATGTGGCAGGGGACAAGTGCAACTTGCATACAGGCCACAGGAGGGGGGAACCACTCAACTCACTCGCTCCTAACAAATCATGGTGAAGGACCAAGACTACAGACAGGCACACGAATCCCTCAGACAAGCAATCATGCTGAGGCAGCACAGGCCTGCACACACACGTGCATGCAGACCCACAGGACAGAGACACCGCACACTCGTCAGAAGACATTCATAGCCAATGAGTCCCACAGATAAGGGACAACCATCTCCCAACCACACTCGGTGCAATTACACAGGCAGGCATGCATGTGAGGTACCACCAGGAAGAGTGCATGAGCACACACATGGCCCCCAACAAGGAGACAGGCACAAACACAGCCACTGACACAAGTGGGAGATGAAGCCACAAAGCAGACAGCACCTGTGTACATACAGCCAGGACAAGGCCTCTCCCACAGGTGCCCACTCCCACCCTGAGCACATCCCAGACCATGTGCACCTCCCGGCAGCTTCTCCTTCTCGCCGGTGGACAGGCCTAGCTGCTCTGCCAGCTCCTTCTGCATGGGACCCAGTGTGTCCTTATACGGGCAGCGGGTGGTCCAGTGGTCACCCTTGCAGATGCGACAGGACACTATCTTCTGGCCCTTGAGTTTGTTCATCGGGTCCTCCTCCTCCTGGCAGTTCAGGTCCTGGCAGGGCAACAGGTGGTAGCAGCTTAGAGGGGGCTGATTCACCCCTGCCACCACCACTCTGGGCACCCAGTCCCACCCTGTAGCCCCACCTACCTCTTTGCTGGTGATGAATGTCATGGAGACGTCATCACTGACTGTGGTGGTAGCCACATTGGGGCCTGGTGGATCAAACTCTGAGTTCCCAAACTTCTTCCAGTTCTGGACTCAGAGAGGGATGAGTCAGGACAATAGCTGGGGTCCCAAGCCAGGGCACCCCAGGCCTACCACTGCCACCTCCAGAGTGTCTGGGTCTCAAACCCCATTTTTACCTTTCCCAAACACCCCGCATCATGGGAACAGTGACAGTTCCCACTTCTCAATGTGTGCCAGGCTCTAGCTTTGTGTCAGCTGCAGGAGGTAGAGGCAGCTCTCAGCCAAGGCAAGAGTTCCAGGTAACAGAGAAAGACCTGGGGTGACGTGGGGCACTGCTATAGAGCCAGCAATTTCCAGGGCAGCCTGCTGGGCCAGCTCCCACCAGGAGGTGGTGCTCCGGAACACGTGAGGGTGGCACTAGTGAGGAATCTTGAGCTACTTTAAACAGTGAGTCTCAACTTCCCCATCAAATGGGGACCACAAATGCTTCCCGCCTCCCTGGACTGCTATGGAGATCAGATAAGACATATCCTGCCAAGTGCCTGCCTGGGATCTGGCACAAACAAATTAACAGCAAAGTGTATTTATTGCTGTCACTTCTTCCAGAAGCCCTGGGTAAACAGGAGCAGCTATGTCACCTCCAGGTAGACAGGCCAAGAGGAATAAGAACCTAACTCCAGGACTGGTGTGGTGGCACACACCAACAAGCCCAGCAACTTATTAGGAAGCTGAGGCAGGAGGATGGCAAGCGTGAGGTCAGCCTACACAATTCAGCAAAACCCTGTCTCAAAAAAAAATTTTTTTAAATGGGCTGGGTGTGGCTCAGTGGTAAAGCACCCCTGGGCTCAATCCCTAATATATATATAAATAAAGCTGGGGATATGGCTCAGAGTTAGAGTGCTTGCCTAGCAGGTGCAAGGCCCTTGGTTCAATCCTGCAAAACAAAACAAAGACTCTAACTCCATCTGCTTCTGCACCCTGGGCTTTTCTGGGCCCCACAAGAGTGCAAATACCCAGACCTCAAATCTGCTTTGACAAGACAGGTGCAAACAGTGAAACCTTTCCTCCAACAGGGATTCCCAATTCCTAAGAGCCATCCCTGAGCCAGTCCCTAAATAGGGAAAGCAGGGTCTCACCTTCCTCCTTGCAACAGCCTTTGAAGCCTTTCGGGTCTCAATCCTGAAGGTGCGGACAATCTGTGGATGAAAGGGGAGAATGTTAGGCTTCTTGCATCTCAAGGTTCCTGGGATCAGGGGATCTTTATCATCAACACACCCAACATACACGGACCCCCATCCCCAATCTATGTACCCCCCAGTACAAGGGCACTCACCCTCTGTCACCACTCTAGCCTCACCTTGAACTTCTTGCCATCTTCATCTATCTTGTACTCAGTCACTGTCTTTATGTTTCCATTGATGACCTCCTTAGGAGGTGGCAGTGGAGCTAGGAGAAGGGAAAAGTTGAGGGGAACTGTCCTTGGCTATGGGGACCCAGGCAGCAATGTGGCTGGAGAAAGAGGTGGCCCAGGAATGGAGAAGAAAAGGTCATTTACCTCCCGGTAGCAGCTCAGGCTCTGGGCTGGTGTCGCCAGTGGCCAGAGGGATGCCCTTGAGGAGCTCGCTGGTGACACATTTGTCTGCCAGAGGGAGTGAGAGGAGGAAGGGTCAGCTCTGGGGACTGGAGCTCCCAACCTGAGATGAAAGGACCTCTGGGATGACACCACACCAGGAGCCGAGAAAGGCAGGGCCATGAGCAGAGGGCTGGCCCGGCATCCCCTGGGGTGGTGACCCTGAGCAGTGGCAAGGGTAGATCCCCAGCATGAACGTGGGGACCCGGCTGTGTCACCCGGGCGGTAGTAGGGGAGCAGCTGTGAAGACCTGGGCAGTGGCATGGGAGTTGGCAACAGGCAGGCCCCAGGAGGAAGGCGTGGAGCGGAAGCGGGGGTCGGGGTGTCAAAACAGGCGGTGACCAGGCTGGGGACTACGGGGTGATCCAGGGCGACCGGGTACACTCACTCACCGTCCTCTCCCTCCTCTTCCACCTGGTCGGCCCAGCTGGGCTTCGAACTGCGGGTACAAGTTTGCGAAGAGCGACGGTTGGGTCAACGAGGCCCACTCTTCGCGGGCTTGGCACATCTCGGTCCCATATTACGCCCCAGGACCCCCAGATCGCCTCCCGAACCCCCTTCCACGACTCCGTACTCACTCAAAGTCTCCAGTCGGCATCGCCAAGTCTTCTCCACGCAGCCCAAGCCCGGGCTAGAGGGCGGAAGTGCTGGGGAACGAAACTTCCGGCGCAGCCGCCGCCTAGAGTAGCCCAGCATTTCCGTCCACAGCGCCCCCTGCGGGCGGAGGTGGACATCACCCCTACAGACGCAGGTGCGCGTTGGTAACCAAAGTTAGAGGACCAAAGCTCATCTCAGGACTTACTCAACATTTTTTTTTTCTTTTAAAGAGGACAGCGAGAGAGAGAAAAAGAATCAATTTATTCATCTTTTCATTTGACTTTCGTTGCGCCTGTTGGGTACGTGATGCTGGGGTTTGAACCCGTGCCCTTATGCATGCCAGGCAAGCGCCAAAACCACTGAGCTCCAGCCCCAGGACTTATGAAACTTTTAATTTTTAAAATGTTTTTATTTTTATTTTTTGTTTTTACCAGCGATTGAGCCCAGGGGCTCTTAACCACTGAGCCACATCCCCAAACTTTTTTATTTTTATTTTGAGACAGGATCTCCCTAAAGCGCCCAGGCTGGCCTTGGATTTGCAATCCTACCTCAGCTTCCCGAATAGCTGGAATCACAAGCCTGTGCCAGCGCTCCTCGCGCTAAACCTCGCTTTTTTTTTTTTTTTAAGGGAGTTTGCTACGTTGCCCAGGATGCCTGGGAACTCCTGAGCTCAAATGAGCCTCCTGCTTCAGCCTCCTGCTTCAGCCTCCTGAGCAGCTGGGACTACATACAGGTGCACACCACCGCACCTGGCTAAAAAAACTCACTGCCTGGGAGCAGTGGTTGTGTGCTTGTAATCCTAGCGGCTCTGGAGACTGCGACAGGAAGATCAAGTTCAAAGCCAGCCTCAGCAACATAGCAAGGCCCTAAGCAACTTGGCAAGACCCTTTTTCCGTTGGAGCACTTGCCCAGCATGCGCAAGGACCAAGGTTCAAACCCCAGCACCACATACACAACTAAGTGATGGAGAAATAAAGGCCAGGGGCTGGAGCCATGGCTTGGCGGTTACAGCACTTGCCTGGCATGCGCAAGTACACTGGTTCAAACCCCAGCACCCACGTACACAACTAAGTGTTGGAGCAATGAAAGCCATGTGAAAAATTCAGTAAAAATCGATTCTCTCTGTCTGTCTCTCTCTCTCTCTCTCTCACTGCCCTTCTCTCTTAGAAAAAATAAAGAAAGAAAGGCCACATGGAAAACTAAATAAAATTGATTATCTTCCCCCATCTCTCTCTCTTTCTCTCTCACTCTCTCTCTCTCCCTCCCTCTCTTAGAAAGAAAGAAAGAAAAGAAAGAAAGGAAGAAAGGAAGGAAGGCTAGAGATATGACTCAGTGGTGAAGTGCCCCTGGGTTCAATCCCTGGTACAAAAAAAATAAATCCAGGGCTGGAGCGGTGGCTCAGTGGTCACGGTGCTTGCCTGGCATTCGAGAGTACGCGAGTTCAAACCCCAGCACCCAAGTACACAGCAAAGTCTTGGAGCAATGAAGGTCACGTGAAAAACTAAATAAAAAGCTGCTTCTCTCTCTCTGTCTCTCTCTGTCTCTCTCTGTCCTTCTCTCTTTAAAAAAAAATAAATAAAGCCACTAAAATTGTGCTGGGGGTGTGGCCCCATGGTCCACTTGCCTATCCTGCTCAAGATCAAGACCTTTGGTTTGATCCCCAGCGACACTAATAATAACACTAATAATACTCATGTATTGAGCAATTATTGTACATCAGCTACTGTTTAGGCAGGAGAAAGGGTTAAAATAAGCAAAAAGTGAAATTTCTGCCCCTTCTGGGTCAGGTCTCATTGCGGCAGGAGTGAGAAACCACAGAGACAAGGCAGACCTCATCCAGGTGAGGTCCATTCCTGTGTAAGTCGGAAAACTGATCGCGAGACATCTGTTGCCTAGAGCCCAGACCCCCACCAAAGCGAGGCCCGGTTACCTGTGTGCATCAAAGGGTGCGCTGCGGACTCAGTGCCCTCGAGGGCTAGCTCCCTCACCCCTGCGGAGCCACAGAAGCCCCTTCACCAAGCATTTGGGAGCTCTGCTTTCTGTCTAGGACTCTAATAAATCCTGTTCTTTGCTCTCCCTGTGTCCGTGGATTTCATTCTTTCAATTCATGACAAAGAACTCAACCCCACGTTCTGTGCTACACTGCCAGGGGGAAATTATCCCCATTTTTCAGATGAAGTTGAGGCTCAGAGAGAACAAGCAACCCCCTGGCCTGGGCTGTCTCTCCTTGTCTGGGGAGGAATTCCTTTACCTAAAGGGCAAAATGCCAAGTGCCCCCTCCCAGCCACTATCCCTTCTTTTCTTGGAAGCATTTTTTTGCCTCTCTGATATAATATTTTCTTCTTTTTTTTTATGTGGTGCTGGGGATGGAACCCAGGGACTCCTAAGCACGCCTCCACTGAGCCTCAGCCACAGCGCCCTGATAGAATACTGTTCATTAATTCGTTATCAGCCTCCCTCTAAGAAAGAGCATCTGCAGTGATGTAATATGGTTTCCCAGGAGGCAAAAACCTGGTTCTTCAGGGGGGAAGGAAAAGAAACTTAAAATCAGAAAAAAAAATCTTGCTGCTAAGGATTTGATTTTTGTTGCCAGGAAGAAATTAAATAATTATACTGATATTAGTTTATTAATTTAAATTCAATTAGAAAACAATTCCATCTTTTTCCTTAGGGAAGCAGTAATGCTGGGAAAGAAACAGTGCGCTGGAACGCAGCTACGGGGGCGGATATCTGCCTGCTTTGTTTAGACCTGAATCCTTTTTTTTTTTTTTTAAAGAGAGAGGGACAGTGAGAGAGAGAACAAGAGAATCAATTTTATTTAGTTTTTCATGTGGCCTTCGCTACGAGAAAACTTAGTTGTGCATGTGGTGCTGGGGTTCAAACGCACCATAACCACTGAGCCACCACTCCAGCCCCTCAACCTGAATCTTTGACACAAATAAAGTGACTGTGCTCCGCACATGGTAAGTGCTTGAGTAATAGGCTTTTGAACAGAAGTAAGAACCAAATCATAGAGAACTTTTCATATTTTTAGTACCAGGGATTGAACACAGGGGTGCTTAATCCCTGAGCCACATCTCCAGCCCTCTTTACTTTTAATTTTAAGACAGGGTCTCACTAAATTGCTCAGGCTCTCACCAAGTTACTGAGGCTGGCCTCATGGCTGCAATCCTTCTGCCTCAGCCTCCCCAGTCTCTGGGATTATAGGTATATATCACCATGCCCGGCATAAAGGGTTTTTTAAACCAGACTAAAGAACTCAGGCTCTTCATCCTTGTAGGCTGTGGGGCATGAGGCCACTCGTGTTTTAAGAGGTGCCCTACTGTGACCTGATGTTCTTGTGAGAAAAATTATTTGTGTAGCCAGCTGGGAAAGCAGTCTAAGAAAGAGGGGGAACATTGGTGTAGTCTTTTAGGAGGGTGGTATAGCAATGTGGATACAAATATAAAGTTTACACAAAGGGCCAATAAAAATCTATAGAAGGGGCTGGAGTGGTGGCTCAGCGGTT
>PVKS010002982.1:68940-110011 GCA_004027875.1 Aplodontia rufa | reverse complement strand
CTGTGGTTCCCCACCCTCCATCTGCCTGCTTTCCCTCCATTTGTCTTCCCCAGCCCCCTCCGCCCCTCCCCAGAAGGTGACATGTGTGAGCGCGGGTTCCACCACGGTCCGGGTAAGTTGGGTCCCACCGCCAGCAGACAGCCGCAACGGCATTATCACCCAGTACTCCGTGGCTTATGAGGCGGTGGACGGCGAGGATCACGGGCGACATGTGGTGGATGGCATCAGCCGTGAGCATTCCAGCTGGGACCTGGTGGGCCTGGAGAAATGGACGGAGTACCGGGTGTGGGTGCGGGCACACACAGATGTGGGCCCTGGCCCTGAGAGCAGCCCGGTGCTGGTGCGCACCGATGAGGACGGTAGGCAGTGGTGACAGGAGGAGGGGAGGGAAAAGGGAGGGGAGGCATGCTGCCTCAGACACCACTCACCATGCACCCAGGGCCTTTCCTTTTCAAGCCTGTGGCAGATTCATCTAGTATGAGCTTTGACCCACACTGATGTAGCTGATGGGACAACCCATGCCTAAGTCCTAGCTTTTGGGCTTTCTCTAGGGCATCTGAAGTCTTAAAAGGCTAGGGTAGGAGAAGCAGCCCCGTCTACAATTTGAGAGGTCAAAACTGGAAAGATTGCTTGCAAAAGACTCCCAAAGCAGAGTCAACCTAACTTCACCCTGGCTGGACATTAGCATAATGTGGGGGCCCAGAAAGAGGACAAGTTGTGCTAGCTTTGAGGTAGCCAAGGCTGATCCTGGGCTCCTCCCTATGGCAATAGATTCCCCACCAGGCCATACTTTCTGAGGAAATGACCTCAGTTCCATTCCTGGGAGAGAGGGGTCACTCCTGGGAGAGAGGGGTCACTCCTGGGAGAGGGGGTCATTCCTGGGAGACAAGGCCCTGGAGTTTGCTGAGCCACTATCAGTACCGCCAGGACCGACTTCCTTCTCTACCTGGCCCCTAGTGCCCAGTGGGCCACCGAGGAAGGTGGAGGTGGAGCCACTGAACTCCACTGCTGTGCATGTCTCCTGGAAACTGCCTGTCCCCAGCAAGCAGCATGGCCAGATTCGAGGCTACCAGGTCACCTACGTGCGACTAGAGAATGGCGAACCCAGAGGCCCACCCATCATCCAGGACGTCATGCTGGCTGAGGCCCAGGTGCGCCATTGTGTGGTGGTGGGTGGAAGGGTGAGCAGAGACAAGTGTACACCACTTTCCCCTTGAAGCCCAGTTGTGCTTCCCTCCGCGGCCTGCCCTCAGGTTCTGTGACTGCCTTTTCTGGTCACAATACCAGAGATGCCCTGTTGCAGCATGGGTGGAGGCACTGGGATCAGGAAGGGGGCCAGGTTCCACCATCCCTCTTCTTGTGTTGGGGCTGCCTGAGCCATGCCATGAGTCTCAGTGGTTTGGCCATAGCCCTCATGGTGAGGGGTTCTGTCTCCACAGACCCCAGGTTCCAGCCTTTGTGGTTTGCAGGAGGCAAATTCAATGTGGTGGTTGGACTGGGCCTTCCAGGTTCACTTTGCTCCCAGACAGCGCTATGCTAGGCCTCCGCTCCTGCCAGAGGTAGACAGGGACTCTGAAGCTATGTATCCCTTCTCGCTTTGGCCAGCGGCCAATGCAGATCTCAGATTGGCCCAAGAGGATGTCCCAGACCCTGATGTTTCTCTCAAGGGCTGGGCCTTCCAGCCATCCTGCCTTATATGAGCTTCTGTCTTCCGGAGGGTGATGGTGATGTTCTGCCCATGAGCTTGAGATTCCTGGGGTATCTGAACACTAGTTTGCTATTCAGATGAAGAACATGGAACACATGTGAGTACCAGAAGTAGGTGGCCAAACTTGGGTAAGGAGCCAGGTATCTGGATTTCTGGGAAAGGACTGCAATTAAGTCAGGCACAGTGACACACATGGTCTGTAATCTCAGTGACAAAGGAGGCTGAGGCAGGAGAAGTTCGAGGCCAGCCTGGGCAATTCAGCAAGACCCTGTCACAAAATAAAAAATAAGGACTGATAGTTTTGCTTAGTGGCAAAGCCCTTGCTTAGCTTGTGCAGGCCCTGAGTTCAATCCCCATTACCATTAAAAAAAATAAAAATAAAAATAAGGGGTGTGGATTGAAACACCTGGTGTGGTCTGTAATCAACGTCTTTCCATCCAGAATCCAGCCTGAAGCCCCACAGGGCACAGTGCTGGGTCAGTCCCAGGGCCTCTAAGCTTAGATTCCCTCCTTGTGCACCTTCTCACATCTTTTCTGTACCTAGGAGCAGGGGTATGAGCATGTACCCCATGTTCTGTGGCTTTGCTGAAGGGTAGACACAAGAGCCTTCCCACCTGCCACTGGGCTCATCCTTCAGAAGTAAATTTCCTTTCTACTCAGAGGGTCCCCTCTTCTTCCTTTCAGTGGGCCCCATGCTGAGGGACCAAAAGGGTAGAGGCAGAGGGCGTGTGTACCCGCCTACATTCCTAAGGCAGGTTGAGGGCTCCTCAAGTAGCCTCAGTAGACACACCCACCTAGAAACATCCAGAGAATGGTCTCCCTGCAGCCCCACCCATCCACGGGGTGTAGCCACACAGCTGGGGCCAGCGCCACAATTGCAGCCAGGAAGGTTCCTGGGGAAGTCACTTTGGGTGCCCCTTTGTGGTCCCAAACAGTTTGGAAGGGACCTGGACCAAAAAATTAACACTACCTCTTAACTTCATGTCCTTGGTGGGGAGTACACCTGATCCAGGAAGACTATGGAAGACAGGGCCTACTCCTGGATACCCCTGGGGTTGGGTCATTTTGCTCCAAGCCAGTAGAAGAGCAGATGGGGTCTGGTCCCCAGCCTGTCCATAGGGCCCAGCTGTCCTCTGCTTTCCTGTCAAGGACACCACAGCCTGCCCTTCTCCACCCAACAGAACCATCTGCTCAGCCCAGGGCTCTTAAGAAAGAACTGTTTGATACGTATACCTCTAACCCAAGTGTCTCTCTGTGTTGACTCTGTGTCAGTGTTGTCACTGTTTTGGTTTGGTTTGGGTTTTTTGTGAGGTTTTTTTTCTTTTTCTTTTTTTTAAAATTTTCTTTCCTTGTTCTGGGGATTAAGCCCAGAGTCTTCCAAATGCTAGGCTAGTGCTCTACCACTGACCCCAGCCCCCAGCCCCAGGCTTGTTGCTATTTCTGATGGTTCCTGATTCTATCTCCTTGTCTTCTTTTGTCCATATTTCATGGTCTCTCTCTTCACTGCTCTAGATTTTCTAGCTCAGGCTCTTCTCTCTCCTCTCTTTATCCTCCTGCCACTTCTCTGTTCTCTTCCTTGCCTCTCTATTTTGTTTGACCCTCTCTTTCTCTTTTCTCTCTGTGCCCCTGACACAAAGGAGGTACCTGGTAAGAATTCCATACTCTGGCCTGGCCCTAACAGTTCAGGTCTCCCTGCAACAAGGAAATGGGAACAGAACCCTGCCCCACCCTACAGAGGGGCCTATTAGGGACCTATTAGGACTATTAGTGACCTATCTAGCATCTTCCCGTACGCTGTTTCAAAGGCTTTGCAGTAATGCTTGGCAGCACAGGAGGAACATAGGTCTGCTTCTCTAGCCCAGAGTTAGCGTGGATTGTCTTCCTGTTCTGTGCTTCACTGGCCAGCCCCTGGCCCTGCAGAACCACAGAATCTTAGAAGTCTCAGGCCCTCCATCCCTCCAACTACGTATATGCACCATGGACTAAAGAATTTACCAAGAAGTAATAACACCGCCAGCCCTTGAAACTGGCTGGCCTTCCTACTTTGGCTTATAGGCACCCCCAGGAGGGAGCAGGTATCTAAGAGGCTCATGTACCTGTGGGCAAGGCCCAGGCTCTGAGCTGGACACTCATGGCCTTCATAATCTTGCTGGCCAGCCTGTTCTTTTACCCACCTCAACAATGGTGTGTTTCTTAACTTACGTTCTGGGACACCCCTCATGCTCAGGTGGCTATAATTCGTTATCCCAACTGAAATACTTTAGAGTGGAAGGAAACGCTGAATAATCCTACCAAGACGTGTAGGCTGGGACTGTCTTGGGCAAACCAGGATGTGAGGTTAGCCCACCTACCTCTTGGTGTCTTCCCTTCCCTCTGCCTGAGCTCTCAAGCCAGCCCCCACATCTGGCACCCTTTCCTGCAGAGGGTCTCTACTTGGGAGTTCTCTAACCCTCAGTTTTAGGCAGTCTACCCTCCAGGATTCCCTGCCTTTGTCCATGGTACATGGTGTTTAGCAAGGCAGGGACTTGAATCTTTGGATGGGAAATTGTCCTAGGCTGCTACCCCTGTGTGCACTTCAGAGGCCCAAGTCCTCTCTATCTGTCCTCCATGGGCCCGGTCCCCTCAAGGCCAGAATCCTTCACCATCCTCTCTCCCTTTTTTTCCCTCTTCTGCGGTCATTGGCAGCCAGAGGAGTCCAAGGACTATGTAAGTAACAGGTGTGCCAGCGTGGGCAAGACTGGGTCAGGCTGGGCTCATGGGACACTCCCCCCCTCCCTTCTTTCTTCCCAGCCTGTGTTGCCAGTATCCACAGGGCACCAGTCACATCTGGAGAAAATTGGTGTTTAGACATGAGCACCAAGCTGAGCAGCGATTGGCATTTCCTCTAATCCTTACTTCTCGCCTGTCGAGCAGCAATTTGAAGCCAATGTTCATGATCGACCAGGGCCTGGCCCCTGCTCTGGCCAGACAGGGATGGAGTTAAATCCAATCCTGATCATTAGGCCTTATTGATCCTGGGAGTGAAAAATTACCTGCTTAGGGCTCAGGCTGGGACAAGAGTCTAGGGAGCTGGGTCTAGCATTGGTGCTGCCAGAGCCCCAGCCCTGGGAGACCCTCCAGCTGGGGCAGGAAGAGGCCTGTAGGGGGTTGTTGGTAGCTGCCATGACTCCGCCTGAGGCTCTGAGCTGGAGGGACACCAGGGTTGGTGGTGACAGCCCTGTTCCCACTGCACGGTGGTCCCTCCCTTCTTCATTCTTTGTGGCGTGGCTTGGTCCCCCTGTGCTATTTCTTTGCATGTCTGGAAATGATGCCTTTGCTGGAAATGGGTGTATGGATAGGATCTGCCGTGGTGGGAGCTCATGCCCTGGATGACTTCTCAGACATCACTGGGAACTTGGGAAGCGAGATCTCCAGGTGTGGGGGGTTCTTTGTGTTCCTCCCATCTTTCCCTACTCCCCGCAACTGCGTCTCAGGAGGTGTTACAGGGAATGGATATTCGGAGTCAGTGGTCTCAGTGGGGGTAAGCTGTGGTCCTGACTAGTGGGCTGGGGCCTTGGCCTGCCCACCCCTCCACCCTGCTCTGTGTGTGTGCTTTCTTAGTGTCCACAAGTGGCCCTGTACCTGCTTATGCAGAAGGAGCTGTAGTCTGTGTGCATGTGAGTGCCAATAGCTATACAGGTGCAGGGTGTGAGGTTCTGCCCTATGGGTATATGTGCTGATGCCATTAACAACACAATAGAGTGGAGGAAGTAGCAAGGACCTTTGTTCTTCTCTGAAATGAAGAATGAACTGTCTGCCCCAGGCCTGTCGCTCTTGGAGTGGGCCGTGTTCTCTTGGCCCACATCCCACCTGGCTGCCCTCCCTCCAACAGAGTCCAGCATTGCCCAGCCCCACCTCCAGGACCTCTGGCCCTGTGTGCCTGTGGCCTCCCTCCAGGGTAGGGTCCTGAGGTGGCTGAAATAATTTGACCCCTTCCTACACTGATGGGAATGGCCCCTCCTCCTCCCTCAGGAAACCATCATCAGCGGCCTCACCCCAGAGACCACCTACTCCATTACTGTCGCTGCCTACACCACCAAGGGGGATGGTGCTCGAAGCAAGCCCAAAATTGTTACAACAACTGGGGCAGGTGAGTAAGGGGTCAGGGACAGAGCTGAGGGTGGGCAGTGGAGAGGGCAGCGCCAGAGCCCAGTACATGGTTGTTCAGTCCCAGGCCGGCCTACCATGATGGTCAGCACCACAGCCATGAACACAGCGTTGCTTCAGTGGCACCCACCAAAGGAGCTGCCTGGTGAGCTGCTGGGCTACCGGTTGCAGTACCGCCGGGCCGATGAGGCCCGGCCCAACACCATAGATTTTGGCAAGGATGACCAGCACTTTACAGTCACCGGTCTGCACAAGGGGGCCACCTACATCTTCCGCCTTGCTGCCAAGAACCGGGCTGGCCCAGGCGAGGAGTTTGAGAAGGAGATTACAACCCCTGAGGATGTGCCCAGCGGCTTCCCCCAAAACCTGCAAGTGACAGGACTGACCACGTCTACCACAGAACTGGCCTGGGACCCACCAGTGCTAGCGGAGAGGAATGGGCGCATCACCAACTACACTGTGGTGTACCGTGACATCAATAGCCAGCAGGAGCTGCAGAACATCACTGCTGACACACACCTTACTCTGTCTGGCCTCAAGCCAGACACCACTTATGACATCAAGGTCCGTGCACATACCAGCAAAGGCGCCGGTCCACTCAGCCCCAGTATCCAGTCCCGGACCATGCCCATGGAGCAAGGTGTGTCTGTGGGCATAGCAGTGCCTGCCTAAGCGTGGCTGCACCTGGGGACCTCTACTCTCCTTGACCCACTGACCTCTGGCAACTGATCCACCAGCCTCTGCTGTGTGATCCTTCAGCCTCTCATGACCATGACTACTAACCTCTAGTGAACAGGCACCATGTTTTTGGGTGTGTGACCCCTGACTTCTGCTGTCTTTGACCTACTGACCTCTGCTGCGTGACGTTTCAATTTCTTGTGACTTTGACCCACTGATCTCGTCTGTCACCATTCTTGGGTGTGCAGCATACTGATCTTTGGTTTGTGGCACTAATCTCTTGGGTCCATGACGCACTGACCTTTAGTGAACGTACTCCAACATGCCCTCATGTGTGGCCACATGCTTCTCATGACCATGACCCACTGGCCTCTGGCCTCTCTGACTTCGTGCTGTGAGTTCAAGCTTTTACTCATGCTCTTCTGGAGATTCTGGCCATTGGTGTTTTGGCATCCACTGCTTTATTCAGTGCTCACTGCGGAAGAGCTTGGGCTGGGAGTTGGACAGTGCCATTTGAAGTGGCTGGGAGTGGGGGTACTTGGTTTTCTGCAACTGTTCCTAAATAGTGTTTCTTCCATTGGCTCATTCACCCCACCCCTGATAGCCAGCCAGAGCTGACTTCCTCCTTGTGCTTCCACAGTATTTGCCAAGAACTTCCGTGTGGCAGCAGCAATGAAGACATCTGTGCTACTCAGCTGGGAGGTCCCCGACTCCTATAAGTCAGCTGTACCTTTCAAGGTGGGTGAGGGGCACAGCAGCCCACACCAGCACACACAGGCCTTCACTATGATGTCATTCATTCCAATCCTAAATCTACCTGTGCATGTGTCTGTGAACTGGGTCCTGGTTGTACATGTGCCTTGCCGGCCTATGGTAGGAACCTTACCCAGAGGCACTGTCACACTCCCCCTCTCATCCCCTGCAGATTCTGTACAACGGGCAAAGTGTGGAGGTGGATGGGCACTCCATGCGGAAGCTAATCGTAGACCTGCAGCCTAACACAGAGTACTCATTTGTGCTGATGAACCGTGGCAGCAGTGCAGGAGGCCTGCAGCACCTGGTGTCTATCCGCACAGCTCCTGATCTCCTGCCACACAAGCCACTGCTTGCCTCTGCCTACATAGAAGATGGCCGATTTGCCCTCTCTATGCCTCAAGTGCAGGACCCCTCACTGGTCAAGTATGCAGTGGCTGGCGGCAGGGGTGGGGCAAGGGTGCAGGCTGCTGGTGGTGATGGTCCTGATTCCCACTCTGCCTACCAGGTGGTTCTTCATTGTGGTGGTGCCCATTGACCGTGTGGGTGGAAACATGCTAGCACCAAGATGGAGCACACCTGAGGAACTGGAGCTGGATGAGGTGCCCAGGGAGGGATATGGCACTACTGATAGCCCCTCGCAGTTACCCTAGTGTTACCTTACCCTGAGTGTTACTCTAGTGGACACTTAGATTATTCCATTCCGATTGAAATCATCTCATTGCTGCTCTGGCTGGCAACCTGTGTCCTCCCTGGAGAGAGGGATTCTTAAGAGGAACCCCCTGGGAGGTGTTTGAGGAAAATCCCCTGGGGTGGGAAGCAGTGAGGGCATCCCTACAGCTGTAGAGAACCCAAGCTCTGTGGACTTTGGCAAGTCCTGCAGACATGGAGACAGTGGAGGGGCTGGAATGAGCCTTGAGCTTGTGTTCTCATGGAACACACATGAAGTCTGCTGTTCTCTCCTCGCAGCTGGTGTGGAAACCGTCTATCTGATTAGGATGAGATTCCCCACAAGGCCTCTTATGGGATGGTGGGAGGGGTGGCATTGTGGTACCTGGCATTATTCTGTATAGGCAGTGGGCAGACAAGCTTGGGTCCCTTACAGGGAAGGTGAGCCTTGGTCTTGGCCCAGGAAGCTGATGTCCCAGATCATGGCCCCCGGGAACGGTGTGCTTTGAGACCCCATGTGACTCTGTGCTCTGTTCTGCCAGCTTCTGGAGGCTATTGAGCAGGGTAGTGAAGAGAGGCAGCGGCGGCGGCGACAAACTGAGCGGCTGAAGCCGTATGTGGCAGCTCAGGTGGATATGCTCCCTGAGACTTTTACCCTGGGTGACAAGAAGAGCTACCGGGGCTTCTACAACCGACCCCTGTCTCCAGACCTGAGTTACCAGTGCTTCGTGCTCGCCTCCCTGAAGGAACCCGTGGATCAGGTCTGCCTGAGCCAGCTTGGCTCTCAGCACCCAAGACCCCAGGTTTGACCCAAGATTAGGCCAATCTCAAACACTAGGAGGCCTCAGGTTTGGAGTAGCACCTGAGACTCAAGACCTGTTCTAGGTATCCCAGGGTACTAGGTCCCAAGACCTAGAACGCCAGACCTGATTTGGCCCCAGGAACTCAATTCTGACAAGTTTCAGGTCAGCCTCTTAGGGCTTGGGAGACCAGGCCTGGGCCAGCCCATGTTACCCAGCCCCAGCACCTTCTCTGCAGGTTTGATGGACGGGGTGGGGGTCTCACACTGAACTCACAGCTTGTGCTGTTCCTCTGCTGGGCCACAGAAGCGCTATGCCTCCAGCCCCTACTCGGATGAGATCGTGGTCCAAGTGACACCAGCCCAGCAGCAGGAGGAGCCCGAGATGCTGTGGGTGACAGGCCCCGTCCTGGCAGTCATCCTCATCATACTCATTGTCATCGCCATCCTCCTGTTCAAGAGGTGAGTGCTGTGCTCAGGGTCCCTGGGGACAGCACCTACCCTCACCTCTCAGGCCCTGTCAGGGAACAGTGCATTTGGAGTAAGTGCAGCCATCCCAGCCCGACCCCCTCCCCTAAGCACAGTGGGAAGCCAGACAGGCAGCAGCATCTGTGTGTGTGCACCCGTGTCTGCTTGTGTGCATCTGGGGAAGCCTCTCTGCTGAGGCTTCAGAGACCTGTTCGTGTATATCCCCAGGCATGTCTGTCTGTCTCTGTGTTTCTGTGAGCATGAGTGTGTCTGTCTCCTGTTCAACTTCTGGACACGGGTTTCCTGGTCCTGACTTCAGCACTTACTTTCTGCCACTGTTACCAGGTGATTACCCAGCCATGCTCTCCTAATTAGGCCCAGAGAGGTCCAGAGTGAGGTCCAGAGCAACATCCCCACACATACTCACTCAGTAGACATTTGTTCAAGGCCCATTGTGCCCACCATGTCCACAGCTATCTCAGCCTCTGTGTCTTTAACACTCAATCCCCTCTTCTGGGTAGTTGCAGCCACCTACCCCTGGAATCTTTCCTTCTGTCAACCTCCAAGCCTCCGAAGTTTTTCCGGAGATTTAAGTTAATATTATTTTTTGCAGTGCTGGGGATGGAACCCAGAGCCTCAGACATGCATGCTAGGCAAGCACTCTACCACTGAGCTACACCTGCAGAGATTTAACTTTTATCACTCTCCCTTTAAAGCCTGTTGGTGATCTAGGTGCAATGGTGCACACCTGTAATCCCAGCAGCTCCGGAGGCTGAGATAGGAGAATTGCAAGTTCAAAGCCAACCTTAGTAACCTAGCAAACCCTTAAGCAACTTAGTGAGACCCTGTCTCAATAGAAAAAAATAAAAAGGACTGGGAGTGTGACTCAGTGGTTAAGCGCCCCTGAATTCAATGGTACCACATAAATAACTTTTTGGTGGCTCCCAAGATAAAGCCAACTTCTTCGGTCTGATAGTTGATTGCCTTGCAAATCTGCTCCCTGCCACCACCTTTGACATCATCACACCTAGCTAATGCACTTCCCAAGCCAGTGGAGTGTCTATTCTATAGTTCTACCTTCTGCACCTTCCCTGTAGCTGCTTCTAGGTGCTAGTTCCCAGGCCTCCTCTGGCACCCCACTACTTCCCCACACAGCCCTGCATCTGCCCCAGGATGCTACACTGGACACATGCTGGCCTGCAGTACAGAGTATCGACCCTCTAACCCTTGGCACAGGGCAGAGCACACATCATGTCAGAGAGTGCCTGGCAGATGAGCGTGTGCTGGACTGCGTGTCTGATGCAGTCCTCCTTGGAGGAGTGCCTGTTTCCTGTGCCCTGCCCCTCCCTTGCCTGGACCATGTTCCTTCCTGGAGAGCTCACACCTATGGGCGGCCCTGAGGAGTGCCCCCTACACCACTCATCCTTCTCACTCCCATCTGGATCATGGTGTCTGTGCAGAAGAGAGCCCCCTCCCTATGAATGTCATGTGGGTGCCTCATAAGGGTCCCACAGTGTCCCCTGTCATGTGAAGGTTGAGTGCTTGGCAGAAACAATGACCGTTCCTTTCTTCTGTCCTTGCCTGTCTCTCGGGACCTAGTAAACAAGAAAGGTAGGAGTTGTTCCTTCTGTCTTCACACACCTCCCCCTATATTTATCCCTATGTACATGTCAGGCCAGCAGGGAAGGACAGTGCTCTGACCGGAAGCCTCTTGGCCTGTTGCTTTAGCAGCAAACCGTCCAGTCCACACAGCAGGCTCCCTGGTTCAGAATGAGTCCTCAATGGCATGAGGGGCAGGCCCTGTTGCTCTCTTGCCCATTTGACTCTGTATGCTCCATAGAGGATGCTCCTCCCCGCAAGGCACATGCACGACGCAGCTTTTTTGCTTCCTCTGAGTCCACAGAGCTCATCAGAACCTTCCTCAGTTCTCCAAGAAGTTATCTCAGTGATGCAAGACACTGTCTTGCTCCAGTGTGCAGAGCAGCAGGGAATGGTGTCCTGATGTGCACATTCCAGCACACTCATCCGCTCTCCCCAGTGCACCTGTCTGCAGACTGCAAGTAGCCCCTGGGCACTTTTCAGCAGCTGGACCTTGTAGTCTGTCTCTGTCCTTGTGGATAGAAGACAATGGGTCAGGACTGTTCCTGGCTTATGTGACACCTTTCCCATCCCTCCCCTGCTGCTCTGGGCATTTACCCTGATATGTGGAAAGCCAGACAGCTAAGGCCCAGTCCCCTGTGATGTTTGCGTATTTTATGTGTCATTTGCATGTTTCTTCCTGGTGGCTTATGCTGCCTCAGCTGTGTTAGTCCTGGGGATAGCAGCCACTGCCCAGCAGTGACCTGCCTTCTGTCCAAAGGGGCCAACAGCCTCTGACCCTTTCCTCCCTCGCTGCACTGCCCCCTCTGTCCACTCCACACCCCTGCTATCTCCCTGCTGCGTCCCTACCTGTGTTCTTTCATCTCGAGGCTGCTCTGCCCTTGGTTCCTCCATGCTCAGAGGACCCTAGGATGAGTGGGGCAATTGGGGGAAGAGAGCTGTGAACATGGAGGCTCTGTGGCAGCTGGCTAGCCTGGACTTTGTGAGTTCTCATCCACCTCTCTCTGCCTTTTTAGGAAAAGAACCCACTCCCCATCATCAAAGGATGAGCAGTCAATTGGGCTGAAGGACTCCCTGCTGGCCCATTCCTCTGACCCAGTGGAGATGCGGAGGCTCAACTACCAGACCCCAGGTAGGGAAACTCCCCTAGCTTGCATGCCTCCTGGCCCAGATTAAGCAGGCTGCAGGCTGTGTTCTCCAGGTCACTGGACTTTTCACCAAAGGACCCTAGCCACATGCCCCCATTTCTTGTTGCCTTTCTTCCTCTTTGTTCTTCTCGTTGGACTGAAGTGATAGAGGAGTCCCATATCCAACATCTGGACAGGTGCTCAGGGCCCAGGAGCCACCTCTGGACAGCAAAGCTGTTCATCAGTTCCAACGTGTCTTCAGTCAAGGCCTCTTAGTGTAGGTTCTAAGGAGCTGCCTAGCACCCATATCTAGTCACCGGGTGGCCAGGCTCTGTACCCATACTCTGGCCCTCCACACCCGGAGGGACATGTAAGTAGTGAGCAACTTAAGGAGCGACGAGGGGCCACCCCTAATCCTCCCTACAGTCCCCTGCTCAAGGCTCATGGCTGCCCTTCCTCTCCAGCCACTTTCTCATGCTGTCTAGCTGTTTCTGCCACCTGAAAAGTCATTCCTTTTCCTCTGAGCCTGGCAGCACAGATTTCATCTCCTGGGGGACCTCCACTCATGGCTAGGGCTCTCCTGCTCCTGTCGTGACTCCTCTCACAGAGGACTAGAATATCCTGCAGTACCAGAAACCGTGTCTTGTTCACCCCCCAACTCCCCCCAGCGTTAAACATGCAGAGGTTCTTGTTGAACGCCTGTGAAATGTGCACACAGGGTTTGAGCCAGTTATTGCTGCATATCAAATTAACCTAGAACTTAGTGCCTTAAAACAACAATAATTATGTATTATCTCACAGTTTCTGTGAGTCAGGAATTCAGACAAGGCACAGCAGGAGCAGTGTCTATTGCAGAATGTTTGGGCCCTCAGTCGACAGACTTGAAGGCTGGGAGCTAGGAATCATTTAAAGCAGGGCTTGGCACACTGTGGCCTGAATCCAAATACAGCCTGCTACTTGTTTTTGTAAATAAAGTTTTCCTGTAATGCAGTCACTCTCATTCATTTCTAGGCCTATTTGTACTCCAAAAGCAGATTAAGTAAATGTAGTAGATATTGGATACAAAGCGTAAAATATTTGTCGTCTGGCCTTTCCTGGAAAGGTTTGCCAACTGTTGGGTCATAAAGACCATTGAGTCGTGTCTGGCGATTGACAAATCAGCTGTGAGCCTACCTGGGGCTGTCAGCTGGGCATCCAGGCAAGGCCTCTTCATGTGACCTGGGCTTCCTCACAACATAGTGACTGAATTCCAAGGGCATGTGTTCTGAGGGAGAGTGCCAGGCAGCCCTAGCAGGCCATCACAACCCAGCATGATTGGATCTCTGAGGAATCCAAGCGGCAAGACAGTAGGACTGCAGGACAGAGGAGCCTGCTGGGCAAGGGGAGCCAAGACATGTGGGCATGGAGTAGGAGGAGCTCCTCCGAGTGGGGACATTGTCCATAGAAGCTACTTGAGTGTTTCTCCTGTATTGGAGTTGGGGTTAGTGAGCCAGCAGGTGACTGGAAGGTTAGACAGAGGGTCCCTTGCAAAGGACCTTGGACAGCAGGCTCAGGAGACTGTACATCATCTTGAGGGTTTCAAGGAAGCATTAAAATTTTTCAGCGGGGTCAGAATTGTGCTGTAGAAATAACACTGGGGCTGCTGTGTGGAGAAGGGATTGAGGGAGAGATATTGGAGCAGGGAGACTAGGCTGCCGAGGAGGCAGAAGGCGACAGTGGGGACGGAGGAAAGGGACAGTCGGGAAGCGTGAAGGAGGTGAGGACGGCAGGGCTTGGGCTTGAGTTCACATGGGGGTACAAGGATGGCTCTGTGGCTGCCTACTGACAAGTGGGGTAGGGGGTCCAGGTGGCAGTGAGCCTATGGGGTCTGGACCTCTGCTCTGGCCTCAGTGCTGAAACCACCAGTGTGGTAGGTGCTGAGGGGCATATATCAGTCACAGCCCAGAGCAGAGGGCTATCCTAGGGAGAAGGCAGGAAAGAAGAGCCCAGGGAGGGAAAGTGGCACAGTGTCAAGGAAGGATGATGAACAGTGGCCAGGCAAAGGGCAAGGGTAATAGGAGGAGCAAGTGTTCCTGAGGCCAAGGCCACAGAGAGCTGTGCAAGGGAGGGAGGGACCAAGTGACTTATTGAGGGTGGCGGGACACTTAAGGAGGACCATTGGCTTGGCAGGTAGGGTATTGGAGGGAGTGTAGCAGCCCAATCTTGGCAGGATTATCCCTGTGCACTGAGCAATAGTAAGTAGGATGTGGAGAAACTCCTCAGAAGGCCGCTGCGTGTGAAGGAGACCATGGGCAGGCACTTGAGAGGAGCGGAGAGGGGTGCAGGATTGAAAAGGGATTTCTCATTTCCAATGAGGAAATCATCTAAGAGCAGAAGCTTTTTCTTCTTCTTTACAGTGCTGAAATTGAACATAGGCCCTTGACCATTGAGTCTTACCCCCACCCTCAAGGCTAAATTTTGATACCAAAAGGAATACGGCTTGGTTTGGATTTAGTAGTTGGTCATAGAAAGAGTCCTAAATGGCCACTCCACACTCCTGCTACCCATGGGGTTTGGCTGCACTTCCCTGTGGAAGTGGGACAGCTATATGTGTTACTGGAGCCCAGGGACCTATAGTTCCCTGCTGCTCCCTGCCCTCTGACTGTCCTGCCTCCACCCACACTGTCTGATTTCCTAGCCATATGACCAGAAAAGGTTAACAGGCTCTCTTCTCTCACCCCATTGGTTTTCTTTTTTGGTTTGTTTTCTCTGCAGGTTCCAGTGCCCCCAGTTGCCCGAATATCTCAAGTTAGTTTTCAAAGTTCCTACATCTGGGGAGACTTTGGCTTTAATGTCTGTTTCCACTCCTCACTTTTCTCACCCTTTACCTCCTGCCTTCCTGTTTGTCTCTCTCCTTTCCTCTATTCTCTCCTTCTCCCCCTTCCTCTCTGCCCACCTTGTGTTCTTGATTCAGCTTTATCTCCTTGCCCCTGTCTCCTCTGCTCTCAGTCTGATACCTTCCGGCCTGCTTCTCCTTCCTGCCCTTGACTCTGTATCTCTGCATTTTCCTCCTCATCTCTGCTTCTCTCTCTTCATTCCCTCTGTGTCACTCTGCCATTGTGTCTGTACTTCATGACCACTCCATCTGCACACTCTGTCTGGGACAACAGCGTCTCCCAGTCTTCTGCAGTGCCTGGCGCCAGTGAGGGGCAGGAGGGCTGTCCCCAGGCAGGTGTGGTGGGAGGGAGCACAGCTTACACCCTGTCAGCTGCCACCAACCTGGGCTTCTATCTAGCCTGAGCCTGGGAGGGAGGGAGCCTCCCGTTCCTCTTGAGCAGACCCGCCAGGCAGAGCCCTGATGCCCCCACTCAGCACAGTGTCACCTGGATGTGCTTCCACATGCTCTCGGCACACACACTTCCCTCTCTGTCCTCTTTCACCCTCCAACCACCATGTGCTCCACCATCCCTGTTGCCGCATGTGCTGCCGTCTCCATGCCACCAGTGCCAAGTGCTCCATGGTCACACATGTTCACATGTGCACATACATGCATTGGGACTATGTCCACCACTCTGTTCAGGCCTCACACTAACTGCCGGTATATGTCCTGCCTCCCCAGGTATGCGAGACCACCCACCCATCCCCATCACCGACCTGGCAGACAACATTGAGCGCCTCAAAGCCAACGATGGCCTCAAGTTCTCTCAAGAGTATGAGGTGAGACATCTCCCCTGTCCTGTGTGGCTTGCCCAGGGATTCGCCCATACCAGCTCCTGTCTTGTCCCAGGTGGAAGCCATGGCTGGAACTCCAGGTTTTCCTGGTATGCAGAGTGGAGGGAAGGCAGCATCCAGGCTCAGATGAGGAACTGGCCTTAGGTGCTGGGTCCAGCCAAGGGCCCCACCCCAGGAGATGCTTCAGAAGGCTATGCTGGGTACTCTCAGACACATCCCCAGATGCTAGCAGAGGCACACACAGGGTACAGACATAGGTTGCTAATAATCAGATCAAGAGTAATGGCCACAGTAGCTGGCCTTGGTAAAGAGCTTGCTGCAGGCCAGCACTGGCTGAGCACTAGGCATCATGACCTCACACCCGCCATGTTCTTCTGAAATGGTACTGTTACTGTTCCATCTTTCAGATGAGGACGTGGGGCTCAGAGGGGAGTGGCTTTCTCACAGTCAAACAGCTGATGAGTAGTGGAGCTAGGATTCCAACCCCAGCCAGCCTGATATCCTGTACCTGCATTGCACAACCACTCCATGCATATACTTGATGCCTGGGGCAGCATTGTTGCTGAGCCTCCCATGGTGACTGCCCTAGCAGTTGCCGGGTGGGTGTTAGGAGGGCTCCCAGGCAGGGGTGGTGGGAGCCCACCTTCCATCCATCAGCTGCTGCCCTGCTGTGCTCTCATGTACACTCACTTCGCAGATGGGGAGCTGGGGGCTTGAGCCTCACTGCCCAGACCCTGCATGTGCTCACCACACTCTGGCCTTGTCTCCTGCATGTGTCTCAAATGCCAGGGTCTGAGGGCTTCTACCCCACTCACAGCTGGTGGCAGGAGATGACTGAGCACTCTCAGGCCACCCAGCCAGGGAGGGGCTTTGTTAGAGAAGGAGGTGACGAAGGAAAGGCACACCTTCTCTAGTGAGCACACATGGATGTCTTCTCTGCCTTGTCTACCACTCCTTCCCAGCACCTGGCCCAGGCCTCTGAACATTATTGACAGATAAGTAATGAAAGAGTTTGCTCCTCTTTCAGTCACATGTCCACCATCAAGTGTATTGGGGGACACATTCCAAGCTGCTAAGTTTGCACTTCCAAAGGCCATGGGCCAGACAGATTTCAAGGGTATTAGGCCAGGTTTCCAAAGAGAAAATTGAGCTTGACAGACAGATAGATGGATGAGCATGTCTGCTATAAAGAAACCATGCCTCCTCTACTTGTAGAGCACCCACCGCAAGTAATGAAGTTTGTAAATTGGGCCCTCTGCCCTCCGCCCTTCATTTGGCCAGGGATGGTCTTCCACCCATACTCACCTGTGCCATGTCCCATGCCAGCCCTTCCTTCTGATGAGGCTGCCTCACTGTCTAGGCTCACAGGATCTCTGCTCATAACAGTCCCCCCTGCCACCTTCTACCTGTTCCTGTCTTCATATCTAAGCTCTCCTTATAAGACCTTCTATCCACTCCAGCACTCAAGACTGCTAAGGGCTGTCCCTCAGTCAGGATCCCAGAGCTCACTTATCCTCAACATTCTGTTAGTGGTTCATCACATATTGGCAAGCAATAATTATGCCATGCCCCTGTGCTGGGTGCTGGAAATATGGAGGCAAATGCCCTCAGGGACCTAGCCAGTGGGGAGACACATGCAAGCAGATAATGAGCATTGAATGTGTAACTGAGTCCATGTCCTGCCAAAGCAGCCCAACGGTTGGGCTGTGCTTGGGGGTCTCATAGAAGCACTGACACTGTCCCCTGGAGCATGACAAGGCTGGAGCTAACATATGAAAGATACTGCATGCAATGTGGAGTACTTTGGAACATATCCATATCCATGAGGATTATGACTGAACCTATGTCATATGAGAATTAGATGAGAAAATACATACAGAGTGCTTGCAACAGTGCTGGGCACACCGTAAGCTCCTATTAAGACTTAGCTGTTATCATTACTGTTGAGGCAACGAAGAGCATGGGAGCCTGTTAATCAGGAAATTGATGTTCAGATCTGCATTTTTGAAGGATCATTCAGGCACAGGATAGGCAAAGTGGGTTGGAATGGAGGAAGAAGGAGGGTAGTGGCAATAGGTTGCAGAGCTGAGGAGGGGAGGAGCACCAGGATGCAGTGAGCAGTGGGAGGGGCCTGGAGAGGTTTTTAGATGGACTTGAAGGTGCTGGCCTAGGCTTCCAGCACATGGATGATGGTGCTGTCCACCAAGATGGACTCCCAGCAGCAGAGCCAGGTTTGAAAGGGAAGCTTTTCACCTTGGCTTTGACATGAGACTGAAGGGCCTTTGAGTTCCTTGTCCAGGAGCTGCCAGATACTCAGGAATGCTCCCGGGCTGCAGCTAGGATCATGGACAGTTCTAGATACAAGTGCAAAAATCCTGCCAGCAATAGAGGTCACTCAGGAAAGATAGTAGAGTGAGAAGAGGGCCTGGAAGGAACATTGGAAGAAGCTGTGTTCTATGGGCAGGCACAGGGTAAGCAGGTGGAGAATGAACAGCCAAAAAGGCCGAAGAGAGCCAGGCAAGGTAATGCACAGTGCACAGGGCCTTCAGAAGCTTTCATTATGACCAAGGGGACTGCTTTGCTTCCATCTGACTGTTCATTTCATTAGTTAGTGCACAGCCTTCTCCACTGGCTCACCCCTGGCCACTCTTCCAAACAAGGGGATCTGGTGCAATGGTCAAAGGAACCCTCAGTGCATCACTTTCCTGATTAGGAGATTTGGCAGGTCCACATCTCTGTGGCCAGGGTTAGTACCCAGTTTTACCAGTACCTTATACCCATGCATGAAGGCTTTCAGAGTGAAGACAGGATGTGAGCACAGCTTGGAAGTTTGGCTTCCCAGGCAGGGATATTCCTCAGCTTGCCCCTCACTCTACCTGCTTCTTCTGTTCCCTGCAGTCCATTGACCCTGGACAGCAGTTCACATGGGAGAATTCCAATCTGGAGGTGAACAAGCCCAAAAACCGCTACGCAAACGTCATTGCCTACGATCACTCTCGAGTCATCCTCACCTCCATTGATGGTGAGCTCAAGGCAGAGCCCCCTCCCAGCCCTTGCTATCTGGGCTGACACTTCATGTTACGAAGGATATCCCTGAGGCTTGGGTGCACTCAAGCATGGTGGGCTGGGTAGGCTAGGGGCACTGGGTTAATGCTCTCCCATGTCCCTTTCCATCTGTAGGTGTCCCAGGGAGTGACTACATCAATGCCAATTACATCGATGGATATCGCAAGCAGAATGCCTACATTGCCACACAGGGCCCACTGCCAGAGACCATGGGTGATTTCTGGCGGATGGTGTGGGAACAGCGCACAGCCACTGTGGTCATGATGACACGGCTGGAAGAGAAGTCCCGGGTAAGTCTGAAGGGCCCTGCTAGGAGGTAGGTGGGAAATAATTCAGCCACCAGGTGACATTGGGCACCTTATTCTGTTCCTGTGAGTTGAAGTTCTTCAAGGTATTCCCCAGACACTATTGATTTCATGGAGTATTATCATGTTCCCCTGACACTAAGGTGTTCTTGGGATGTAGCATGTTCCCCAGATGCTAGTGGGTTTTTAGGATGTTAATATGTTTCACCAAATGCTGTCATTTTCTGGAATGCTAATATGTTCTCCAGTTGCTGGCATGTTCCCAGGGTGTTCACATGTTCCCCAGATGCTGAAGTGTTCCTGGGGCATTAATGCATCTCCTAAGTTAATTAGTGCTGTTTTCTCCTTTTGCAATGCAAAGCATTGGCTAGAACATAAAATTTACAGAGCTTGAAAATGGGGCATAAACGTTATGGGTAAATTTGGCAGAAAATGCGCCTGCTACAATCTGGTCTTGAATAAATAATTTTCAATTATGGCCCTCATTCCACCAGTGAGGGACAGAGGTGGTGGCAAAGTATGATGCGGCTTGGTGACAGAGGGGGGGAAATTACTGTTGTTGTTTTTTGTTTTGTTTTGTTTTTGTTTTGTTTTTGTATTAGGGATTGAACCCGGGGGCTGCTTTACCACTGAGCTACATCCCTCAATATTTTATTTTTTCTTTTTTAATTTTGAGACAGGGTTTCACTGAGTTGCTAAGGATGGTCTTGAACTGGTGATCCTCCTGCCTCAGCCTCCTGAGTCCCTGGGATTACAGAAATGCCCCACTGTGCCTGGCAGGACAATGGATTTGAGAATTTAGGACTGAAGGGTTTTTTAGCCAGACAGCCTAGGCCGTGGTGTACTCTCCAACATCACCTGTGCCCTGCCCCATGCTCTGGTTGTCCTTCTGCAGGTGAAGTGTGATCAGTACTGGCCAGCTCGTGGTACTGAGACCTACGGCCTCATTCAGGTGACCCTGCTGGACACCGTGGAGCTGGCCACGTATACTGTGCGCACCTTTGCACTCCACAAGGTATGTCTGCCCTGGCACTTGTCCTTAATAAGACAGTGGCCTGAGTGTGGTGAATTGGAGTAGGAAAGCTAGTCTGGGCATTGGAGGGTTGAGGGCTGAAAGGCATGGGGTGTGACAGTTTGTGTTACAAGAACAGTGCTGCATCCTCTTCAGGGTGTTTTGTAGTTTCTGAGCCCACCCATGAGTGGTGGGTATGTCCCTGGGTTTGTGGCAGGCAGACTCCTTAGTCACATCATCTCTCCTAACTTTACTCCCCAGAGTGGCTCTAGTGAGAAGCGTGAGCTACGTCAGTTCCAGTTCATGGCCTGGCCAGACCATGGGGTTCCTGAGTACCCAACTCCCATCCTGGCCTTCCTGAGACGGGTTAAAGCCTGCAACCCACTAGATGCAGGGCCCATGATGGTACACTGCAGGTGAGAGAGGGTACAGTGCTACCAAAGGGGAAGTGGTTTGGGAGGTAGGGACCTCTGACCCAAGCTGAGCCCGTGTCCTGCAGTGCTGGTGTGGGCCGTACAGGCTGCTTCATTGTTATCGATGCCATGCTGGAACGAATGAAGCATGAAAAGACAGTTGACATCTACGGCCATGTGACATGCATGCGATCGCAGAGGAACTATATGGTACAAACAGAGGACCAGTATGTGTTCATCCATGAGGCGCTGTTGGAGGCTGCCACATGTGGACACACAGAGGTGCCCGCCCGCAACCTCTATGCCCATATCCAGAAGCTGGGCCAAGTGCCTCCAGGGGAGAGTGTGACAGCCATGGAGCTCGAGTTCAAGGTAGGGCTCTGGTGCGCCTGGCCTGTGTCATGGGGGACCCTGTGGTTCCCTGACAGGAAGCCAGCCCTGACCAAACACTTCCTGTCAACAGTTGCTGGCCAGCTCCAAGGCCCACACATCTCGCTTCATAAGTGCCAACCTGCCCTGCAACAAGTTCAAGAACCGCCTGGTGAACATCATGCCCTATGAACTGACCCGGGTGTGTCTGCAGCCCATCCGCGGCGTGGAAGGCTCTGACTATATCAATGCCAGCTTCCTGGATGGCTATAGGTCAGTAGGCTCTGCCCCACCATGCCCTATGGTACCTAGGCCTGTGCCTGGCTGGGGGTGGGAGGAAAACATGGTAGGGCCAGCCTAGAAGACCAGAGTGGACTGAGTAGAGCGAGGAGGGGTGTTCCAACCAGGGCCGTAAGGGACCAGACAGTCTCAGGAGAGACTGGGGGCAGCAGCACCTCCAGCATGTCGAGTGTTATGTCTACCCAGACAGCAGAAGGCCTACATAGCTACGCAGGGGCCTCTGGCAGAGAGCACCGAGGACTTCTGGCGCATGCTGTGGGAGCACAATTCCACCATCATCGTTATGCTGACCAAACTTCGGGAGATGGGCAGGGTGAGCCCACCCCTTCCCCTAAGGCCCTTCTCACACCTGGGAGGGACACCAGCCACCCTCTGGAGAGAGGCATCTTTTGTTACTCTCCATGTAACAAGGAGATTTTCATGTCCCAGCCTCCATCAGCATAGCCTCAGACCCCACCTTCCACCACCTGAAGCATCCTGTCCAAGAATCCTTTGAACCTGGTGCTCCCTTCCCTCTTCTTCCCCACCTGATCATGGGGGCTGGGCTCTTTGTCCACAGGAGAAGTGCCACCAGTACTGGCCAGCAGAGCGCTCTGCTCGCTACCAGTACTTTGTTGTCGACCCGATGGCTGAGTACAACATGCCCCAGTACATCCTGCGTGAGTTCAAGGTCACAGACGCTCGGGTGAGTGTTGGCTGGAAACTGTCTGCTCACGCTCAAGCATCACACTGTGAAGGCTGCCCACACAGTACCTTAACTCAAGCTACAGGAATCTGAGAAGAGGGTGCAGGTTTGGGGGTATAAGCCTATCTCGGTGGGCAGCCTCACATGTAATGACTTCATGGGTGCATGCCTGTGTTTTTGTACTCCCTCACCCTAGCCCAGACAGACTATAGCACTTTAACCCTGTACCTTGCCCACCTCTCCTAGGATGGGCAGTCGAGGACAATCCGACAGTTCCAGTTCACAGACTGGCCAGAGCAGGGTGTGCCCAAGACAGGAGAGGGCTTTATAGACTTCATCGGGCAAGTGCACAAGACCAAGGAGCAGTTTGGGCAGGATGGTCCCATCACAGTACACTGCAGGTGGGGCTGCCCCCATAAGGGCCAGGGCTGGGGCGTGGTCCTGAAAGCCTGGCAGACCAGCTGCCAGAGGTGAGCAGGACCCCTGACCTAGGTCTTCTCTGAGCAGTGCTGGTGTGGGCCGCACAGGAGTGTTCATCACTCTGAGCATAGTCCTGGAACGCATGCGCTACGAGGGCGTGGTCGACATGTTTCAGACTGTGAAGACCCTGCGCACACAGCGCCCTGCGATGGTGCAGACAGAGGTATGCATACCAGTGTGCAGGGCCAGGGTCTCACCAGTAGCCTCCCTGAAACCCTAGGCTATGGCTACACACATGGGCACAAATGTTTATTCATGCTAAAGATGTGTAACAGTACCTGTTCTGCTTAAGGTACAGGGGAGAAATGAGTGATATGTGTCCACTCGTTCAGTAGCTGTGAACTGAGCACTAATATCTTTGGGTTAGGGTTGAACATAGTACAGTCTAGAAGCAGATAAATATGATTGGGGTGGCAGGGAAGACAGGTGAATGTAGAGGCCTGGGAGAGGGAAGGGAGTGAGAACAGCCTTCACAGGCTCTTTCAGGCCCCCCTGGATGTATCTGGGGCAGCTCTCAGGGTTTAGCACCTGCACTTTTTATTTTTTTTTCCAAAATGAGAATCAGTTATATTTCACTTTTCGTATGGCTTTTGTTGCTCTGACACTTTGCTGTTTATGTGGTGCTGGAGTTCGAACCCGTGTCTTCATGCATGCCAAGCAAGCGCTGTAACAGCAGAGCCACTGCCCCAGGCCCTCAGCAGTGTGGTTGGGGATCTGCTGGCACTGCCTATGCTGACCAGCCCCCTTGTCCCGCAGGACCAGTACCAGCTGTGCTACCGTGCAGCCCTGGAGTACCTCGGCAGCTTTGACCACTATGCAACGTAACTACTGCTCCCCTCTCCTCCGCTGCCCCCACCAGGGGGCTCCGGAGGGGACCCAGCTCCTCTGAGCCATACCGACCATCGTCCAGCCCTCCTGTACGGATGCTGTTGCCGGCAAAGCACAGTCCACTGGGATCATAGGTTGAAGGAACGTTGCCACACCAATCAGAGAGCCCAGAACACCCCTGGGCTAGTGGGCGGACTGGCAAGCAGGCGCTCTGTCCACCAGGCCCAACTGGAGCCTGCTTCAAGCTCTCTGTTCAGCTCCGCGTTTTTCATGCTTCTCATGGGGTGGGGATGGGGGCCAAGCCTCCTTTTTTTATACATTAGGTAGGGTAGACTGAGGGATTCTAGCTTCTTCCCTCTGATTTTTCCTTTTCCAAATCCTTAATTGCAGAATGGGCCACTATGGGGTTGGACTCATTTTGTTTTCCTTTTTGAGTTACTTTGGATCCTTTTTTTTTTAATGACTTATACTGCTGAAGGACAGACTTGATTTCCTGTTGTGGAGCTGGGCCACCAGCCTGAGCCAGGCTTGACTGTGGACCCAGAGGTGGTGCAGGTTGGGCTGCTCCTCCAGCCCTTCAGACAAGGTCCTGTTCCAGCCAAATGCAGGGAAACACAAATTTGTTTTCGGTTTTGTTTTTGTTTTTGTTTTCCTTAAGAGCCTTTTTTTAGGCCCCACAGACAATGGTGGGCGGGGAGGCGATAGGAAACACATCCCCAGTCGTCTATTCCAGTGTGTTTGACATGCACAGCCTTCAACCGCAGACGGATCTGGGGAGCCTAGCAAGGCATTCCTCATCACCATCATGTTTCAAAGGTTAAAAAGAAACAAACAAAAACCACAAAAAAGAAAAAAAGAGAAAAAATGAAAGAGAAAATTAAAGAGTCATCCCGTGACCTCTGCTTCAGACCCCCAAGAAGGACGTGACTCCATGCATCTGAGGCTCCCCAGAGGGCTCGCAGAGCCTTGCTGTTGTCCCCAGCATTGCAGTATGGATGGTGTTTGTAGACCATGGAGTCTGGCGAATGGCACAGGTCAGGTCTACGTCACGCCCCACACACCTCAGGGCTAAGCGGGGGGCGTGACTGGCCCTTCAGGTCCAGGCCAGTGGGCCTGGAAGCACATGTCTGTCCTCAGCAGGGGCCAGATGATTTCCTTCCCTGGTTTGCAGCTGTTTTCAAAGCCCCTGAGAATCGCTCTTTTCCACTCCTTCAGGATGCCCTCATAAACCAATGTGGCAAGACTACTGGACTTCTGTCAATGGTACTATAATCAATCTTCTTATCTCAGCTTGCTGAGGGGCAGGGAGAGGGCCTCTTCCTCTGGGCAGCACTATCTAGGTAGGTAAGTGGGGGCGGGGAAGGGTGCATAGCTGTTTTAGCCAAGGGACATGATGCCAAGGTCCCCAAGTCTAGCTAGGCTAAGTCAAGATCAACAATCCAGGGTTGGTAATGTTGGATGAAACATTCATTTTTACCTTGTGGATGCTAGTGCTGTAGAGTTCACTGTTGTACACAGTCTGTTTTCTATTTGTTAAGAAAAACTACAGCATCATTGCATAATTCTTGATGGTAATAAATTTGAATAATCAAATTTCTTACAAACTGGGCCTCTGTCTCAGCTCTATTGGGATCCAAAGAATCTGGGCTCTAAGTTAGTAGCTAGCATGGGTTCTGGAGATTTTGTGCTCTTGAGAGGACAGTACGGCTATCCTGAATATTTGTGACAGACCTGGCTCCTGGCCTGGCTGCCTACTTCACCTCTGAAGAGCCAAGAGCCAGGCTTGCAGCACCACTTTTGAAGCACTCTGGGATTGGAAGCACACTTCACCTCTCCCCCATGGAATGCTGCGGGTTACTATATGGAGGATACTGGGCTTCCCCCATAGGAGCCGTACTCCACCTCTCCAGTCACTTCCTTCTCTTCCTTCTCCCCTGCTCTAAAGGGTGGGATAGCACTGTGGCATAAAAACCTGTGACCCTGGCAGTTGTGTTCGTACACATCTGTAATCCCAGCAGTTGAGGAGATTAAGGAAGTAGGGTTGCAAGTTCAAAGCCAGCCTCAGCAACTTGGTGAAACTCTGTCTTGAAAAAAAAGGGGGGGAAGTGGGGTTGTGGATTTAGCTTAGTGGCAGAGTGCTTGCCTAGCATGTGCAAGGCCCCGAGTTCGGTCCTCAGCCCTGAAAAAATAAAATAAAAAATAAAAAAGGGGACTGGAGCAGTGGCTCAGCAATTACAGTGATGCCTGGCATGCATGAGTACACGAGTTCAAACCCCAGCACCACTTACACAACAAAGTCTTGGAGCAACGAAAGCCACATGAAAAACTAACTTTCACTGTCCCTCTCTCTAAAAAACTAAAAATAAAAATGACTCTGCTTGTAGCTCACTGTTAAAGCACCCTTTGGTTCAGTCCCTGGTATTTTTTTTTTTTAGTGACCATAGAGAAATTGATTAATGAGGACTCTTCTAATTTTTGCAATGTGGATACTGGACACCAAAAACAGTGTGGCCATGTGGCACACTGGACACAGTAACATCTACTGATTGAGCCCTATAGCCCCTTCACTGGCGACCACACAAGTCCTGTTAGGTTGTAAAATTATGGAACTTCTAGAGATTCAGGGATAGAAAACCAGAACAAGTGAGGAAGAGAAAGTCCTCAGTTGCAGTGAGCACCGAGGAGAGCTCCGCGGCACTCCAGCCCATCGCAGAGGCTCTGTGAGCACACTGAGGCAGCACCTAACCCCCAGGGAAGCGTCCTAGAGAAGGTAATGTAAGCTGGATTCAGAGTATGTATAGGGTGAGCAGTGGTTAGATTTAAAAGGTGGGTAAAACATTCCCAACAGAGGGAACAGCCTGTGCAAAGACTCAGAAACATGGAAGAGACCAAGCCCAAAACTCCAGAAGTGCAGAATGCCTAAAGGTGGCCCAGATGGAGTCAGGGTGTGCCTCTTAAGGGGATTGAATTGACTGTGAAAGGAATGCAGGTGTCCCGGGCAGGTGAAGTACCTTTGTCATATTCTGGGCAGTTCATGGTGGTCCTCACCACATTCTGGCATTGGGTGCTATGATTGACCAAGGCTGGCACCAGATCTCTTCTTGCTGTCCCAGCACCTCGTTCAGTGCCTAATATTCAGAGAAAAGACAGCATCATTGCATGATTCATGATGGTAATAAATTTGAAAAATGGCTACATAAAAGCATGAGAATTTCGGGTCTGGTTCAATGGTAACGTTCTTACCTAGCATGCATGAAGCCCTGGGGTCAATCCCCAGCAACCCTCCCCCCCCCCCAAAAAAAAAGCCATTAGATATTTTCAGGAAAGGAACAAATCCAGGTTTTTACTTGGGAGACACCAATATTCAGCACTGCCCTTGGCAGGCTAAGTGCTTTATGGACTGATTGCTAACCCAGGGGCAGAGTAGACTCTTCTTTCCACTTTGCAGATAAAGCAACAGACTCATTGGAATCACTCACCATAGACAGAGGAGCACTAGAGCTGGGAGCATTACCTGCTGATACCTGCTGCAGAGACCCTTTCCATTTCCCAGTGTCAGCCCTCCCTTCCCTGCCCTCTTAAACCATCCCCATCTCTATACCCACCCCCTTTCCAGGCTCCCCATCACAGAGCTGGGTATCCTGTCCACCCAGCTTTCCTATCAGGAATCTTCCATACCTGCACATTCAGCTCATACCAAACACTGTCCATTTGGCTTCCACTTGACACCTCTTCAAGTGTCTAAAATTTTTTTTTCTTGTATCAAGGATTGAACCCAGGAGCACTTAACCACTGAGCCACATCGCCAGCCCTTTTTATTTTGTATTTCAAGACAGGTTCTAAGTTGCTTAGGGCCTCATGAAATTGCTGAAGCTGGCCTTGAACTTGCAATCCTCCTATCTCAGCCTCCTGAGCCACTGGAATTACAGGCGAGTACCAATGCACCCAGCAGCTGTCTATATTTCTACTGCTTCCATCCCAACCCACCTTCTTGCCTGAACTACTGCCATGACATTTACCAGGTCTGTCTGCCCCCAGTCCTGCCCCAGCCAACCCATTCTCAACATAGCAGCCAGAACAATACTTCTCTCAGGACAGACAAAACTAAGACAATGTCCTAAGGAGAAAAGAACTTTAATAGGAAAAATGTGCTTCATCAACCCATTCAACAAATAATAGCTAACGAGCCTTTGCCATGCGGTACTCACCCTTCTGGGTACATAATAAATACGTTAGTGAATCCTTGGGGCATGCACACTCTAAATCAGTAAACATGTGGTGCACATAAAAAATAGTAAATAAATGTATTTATAGTTCATTAGACGGTGATAAGTGCCATGGTACGTATGGGTGGGGATACAATAAGAAGGACCTGTCACACAGGGTAGTCCAGGGAACCCTCATTGAAAAGATGATATTCACCATTCATGGTGGTGCACTTGCAATCACAGCAATTCAGGAGGCTGAGGCAGGAGGACTGCAAATTCAAGGCCAGCCTCAGCAATTTAGCAAAGCTCTAAGCAACTGGGGGAGACCCTGCCTCAGAAAATAAAAAGAGCTGGGAATGTAGCTCAGTGCTAAAGCACCCCTAGGTTCAATCCCTGGTGCCCCCCAAAAAAGAGATGGGGTTCAAGGGAAGAGTTCTATGTGATGAAGGATTAAGATGAGCTTCCAAAACCAGGTACAGTGGCATACACCTATAATCCCTGTGACCCAGGAGGCTGAGGAAAGAGGATCACAGTTTGTGGCTAGCCTCAGCAATTTAGCAAGACTCTTGTCTCAAAAATAAAAGGGACTGGGGATGTGCCTCAGTAGTTAAGTGCTCCTGGGTTCAATCCCCAGTACAAAAAGCAGGGGTTGGGGGGTGCAGCTGAAGCAAAGACACTGGGCAGGAATGTGCCTGATGAGGCTGTTGTGGCTGTAACACTCTTAAGCAAGAGTAGCCAGATGAGAAGTTACTGCAGAAGCCCGGGGGTGAGAGAGACCAGATCGTGTTTACTATCTTGAAAGCACAGTTGATTAGCTGATGGGCTGCATGACAAAGAAAGGAATCAAGATTGACCCCACAGTTTAGACCTGAACAGCTGGAAGGGAAAAATTAGCTATTTTGGGTGGGGAGGCTGTACATATATAGGTTAGAAAGCCACTTGGTGGTCCCAACCCAATTTGGTGTAGTTGGTATCACTTTTTTTTTAAATTGAGGATTGAACCCAAAGGTGCTTAACCACTGAACCACATCCCCAACCCTATGTATTTATTTATTTATTTTCAGGGCCAAGGTCCAAACACAGGGCCTTGTGCATGCTAGGCAAGTGCTCTGCCACTGAAGTAAATCCCTAAACTCCCCTGCTCCCACCGCTTTTATTTTTTATTTTGAGACAGGGTCTCACTAAATTAGCTTTGGGCCTCACTAAGTTCCTGAGGCTGGTGCAGGTGATCTCCTGCACCAGCATCCTGAGCTGCTGGGATTACAGGCATGCCTGGCATGAGTTCGTATCACTCTTAAGTCTCCCTAACTCTAGGGTTCTTTGCCTTGTAAAAGGATTCTGAGGATGGATGATTTTTTTTCTTTGTAATTTTCTATAAAGAATTAATATTACTTTAATTTTGAAATAATCAAACTTTTATAATCATATAATTATTATTGTTTTTAAATCAAGAAAAAATTCCCTGAATAGGATGAGGGTGTAAAATGGTAAAGTCCCCACTCTTTTCCAACCCTCCAACTGCCTGGTGAGAAAAATTAATCAGTTTAGTTCATATCCTTCTGGGCCTTTTCTGTGAATACAGAAGCATCCATGTAAGTTTTACATTTTTATATATAGCTAGAATCATTGTTCATATCTTTCTGCAGTAACTTTTCATTTAAATATACCATTTAGTAGCTAGAGTAGTGGCTCAGGGGTTATGGCACTTGCTGGCATGTGTGAGGACGCAGGTTTGAATCCCAGCTCCATTTACAACTAAGCGACAGCAACAAAAGCCATATGAAAAACTTAGTAAAATTGGTTCTGTTCTGTCTTTTTCTCACTTTACCTCTCTCTTAAAAAAAAAAATATATATATGTATATGCACACACACACTGTTACAAGCTGGGACTGTAGCTCAGTGGTAGAGCACTTGCCTAGTTTGCATGAATCATAGGTTTGATTCCCAGTACCACACATACATACACACACATAAGCTTTAAATATACTGTGAGGAGCCCAACATAGCTACTTAGGAGGTTGAGGCAAGAAGATCCTTAAGTTCAAGGCCAGCTATGGCAACTTAGCAAGTCCCTCAACATAACAAATAAAAACAACTGGAGATGGAGCTCAGTGGTAGAGTGCCCCTGGGTTCAATCTCTGGTACCCCCAAAAAATAAAATAAAAAATTTTAGAATCACATGAAGTTATTATATGTACAGAGTATACTACTGAGCTGTGGAGTCTCTCATTCAACTGCGTCTTCAGTCTAAGAAGTACTCATTTAACTTCTGTGGCTTTGTCTTATTACAGTTAGTCCTCATCATTCTTTTTTTCTTTTTTAAGAGAGAGAGAGAATCAACTTTTTTTTTTTTTTGAAAGAAGCAATCTTATTTAGTTTTTCATGTGACTCATTCCTCAGACACTTCTTTGCATGTGTGGTGCTGGGGTTTGAACTTGCGTCCTCGCACTTGCCAGGCAAGCGCCTTAACTGCTGAGACACTGCTCCAGCTCCAAATCAACTTTTGTTTATTTAGTTTTTCATGCAGCTTTCATTGCTCTGCAACTTCATTGTGTACATGGTGCTGGGGTTCAAGCCTGCATCCTTGTGCATGCCAGGGAAGTGCTGCAACCTCTGAGCCACTGCTTCAGCCCCTAAAAAGAGGGTGCAAGTTCAAACCCCAGCACCACGTACACAACGACATGTTGGAGCAATGAAACCCACATGAAAAACTAAATAAATTGATTCTTTCTCTCTCTCTCACTGTCCCTCTCACTCTTAAAAAAAAAATATGAGTTGATTCTCTTTCCTCTCTCTCTTTAAAAATAATTGTTTTAACAAAAGAGAATCGTTTTTATTTATTTATACATCTTTTTGTTTGTTTTTTGTTTTGTTTTGTTTTTCCAACTCTTGATTGTGTGTGTGGTGCTGGGGTTCAAATCCAGGTCCTCACACATGCCAAGCAAATACCCTACCATTGAGCTGCCTCACTCCAGCCCCCTCATCATTATCTTCTAATTTTTTCAAAATTAATTAGTGCCATTCCCGTTTTCCTCATAAATCCTATCCCAAAATAACAAGGGCTGAGGAAGGCTCTGTGATAGAACATTTGCCTACCATGCAAGAGATTTTGGGTTCAATCCTTACTACTGCAAAATGAAAAAAATATAAAACGGCAAAAATTATGTGTTAGTGTAGGGCTTTAGGCACTGATATTGCTGGTGGGAGTATAAACTGATTCTACCCTTTTGAAAGAAAATTAGCAATATACAGCAAAAGCCTTAAATATTTTTTATTGTTAACCTAGGAACACACATTTAGGAATTTACATAAGGGAAACAGTTAGACAAATAATTTAAAAATCTATTGGCAAGGGGCTGGAGAGGTAGTTTAGTGGTAGAGCAATTGCCTGGCATGCACAAGGACCTGAGTTCAAACCCCATTACCACATACACAACCAAGTGCCAGAGAAACAAAAAACAGATGAAAAAATACAATTGACTCTTTCTCTCTCTCCTCTCTCTTAAAAAATCTGTTATCTAAAATTCACTGCAGCATCATTCATAAAACTGAAAACAACCTAAATTAGATCTTATACAAATATTTAGTCTGTCTCTCTCTCTCTTTCTCTCCGTCTACTGAGAGCTCTAAAATTCAGAATCTCACACCTGACCCCAGACCTGCTGAATCAGAACTTATACTTTTTTATTGCAATTGTATGGGCAGCAAAACTAGAGAACCAGGGGCTGGAGTGGTGGCTCGGCGGTTATGGCACTTGCTTGGCATGCGCAAGTAGATAGGTTCAAACCCCAGCACCCACGTACACAGCTAAGTGTCGGAGCAATGAAGGCCATGTGAAAAACTCAATAAAAATTGATTCTCTCCGTCTCTCTCTCTGTCTCACTGTCCTTCTATCTTTAAAAAAAAAAAAAAACTAAAAACAAAACTAGAGAACCACTGGCAAAGACACTAAAAGGTTAAGTAATTTTTCCAGGTGGTAATGTTCCCTATCTATTTTAACCACATTTTTTAGTTCTTCTGTCTCTGACATGTACTTTTTTCATAAATGTGTGTCAGAGGTAGGAAAACACATAATGTCATGGTTGCATATGTTATCCCCTTCCAGCACACCTCATTCAGGATGAAGTCCTCTAAGGGTCCTTTCTTGCCCCTTTCCTCCCCGACTGTCCACCAGTTTCACATCCAGCCATGTTGTTGATCCTGTAACCATAGCACTCACTGTGCTGGAATTATTCTTGCTTCTTCAGCTGTTCGAGTAGGAACACAGGAAAAATACCAAGAAAATTATCCACGTTACGGTGGAGAAATGAAATGCAAATTGCATTATAATTATGGTTTGGTTCATCTGTCTTCTCCACCGGACTGTGATCTTGACCAGGTCTCACTTGCCTTCTGCTTAGAGCTTGACCCGAAGCAGGGACTCAATGCATGTTTGCTCGGGAGAGGAAAGGGGGGATACTCAGTGTGACCCTGTGGTGGAACAATCTGTCAGAAGGCGTTACAGATGGAGCTCAGTCCTCAAAATCTCCATTGCCTGCTCCTCTGAGGTCATTCCTTTTGCTCCTAGCCAGCTCCCAGAGAGACTTCTCAACCCCCAACTACATTAGCTAAGAAGGGAGGACTTACATCACCACACCAGTTCCACTTCTCCATGATGAGCTATTTTTCTTTCTCATCCTGCAGACCAATGGGCAGAAATGACTCAAATGGAGATTTACCAAGTAACAGAATGTTTAAAATAAACAAATATTTTTTTAAGAGAGAGAGGCTCAGTGAGAGAGAGAAAGGGAGAATTTTATTTAGCTTTATTTAGTTTTTCATGTGACTTTCATTGCTCTGACACTTCCTTGTGTACGTGGTGCTGGGGTTTGAATCCATGCCCTTGCGCATGCCAGGCAAGTGCTATAACTGCTGAGCCACAGCTCCAGCCCTAAACAAATACTATTAAATAAATAAATAAGTAAATAAATAGTTGTTCAGGACTTGAACTGTAGTTTAAACTGGGGTACTGCTCAGTGTTCCCCAAAGACCTTATGTCTCAGACCTTTCTCCAGACCCGATCCTTTCCAACCTCCTCTCTCTCGCACATTTTTAGGGCCTTTTCTACAGTTTCCCTTCCCCCAATTTGAGCTCCTATGTGGTCCTGAAGATTTACAACCAACAAACATGGTATATGCCTATTGCATGCTATAATGCCACTAGCATTAGTAAACATATACTAGCTTAAATGTGACATTTTATCTGTGTTACGATTTGAATGTGAGGTGTCCCCCAAAAGCTCACATGTGACAATTTGGGAAGGTTGAAGTGATATGATTGAGTTTTAAAGACCTTAAACCCAAGCAGTGAGTTAATCCCCTCCACTGACAACTGTTGACTGGTAGGGTGTGGCTAGAGGAGGTGGGTCGTTTGGGGGAGGCGTGCCTTTGGGGTACAGGTACCGGTATGCATTCGGTTTCTGGCAGGAAGTCCGCATTGCTCTGCTTCCTGTTGTGACTCCTTGAGCTCCCTGCTCCCTGGAGCCATGATGTACATACAGCCTCACGTTAAGCCCCAAAGAATGGAGCTGACCTTCCATGGACTAAGACCTCTGAAACTGTGAGCCCCTAACAAACCTTTTCCTCCTAAAATTGTTCTTGTCAGGTCCTTGAGTCATAGCAATGAAAAAGCTGACTAAAACAATCTGCATCGTTAAAATTTAGTTCCCCTGCAAACCTGTAGAGTGGCTTGTTTTATCTCCTTTTGTAGGTAAAGACTAAAGTTGAGAGAGGTCAACCAACTGACCTGAAGTCACATATTTAGGAAGAAAGAACACCTAGATTTGAACTTGGATCTGTATAACTCCAGAGCCTAATTGCTTCACTACTATACAAACTGCAAACCATCAGGCTTCATTTTTTCATTATTATTTCAACAAATAATATTTCAGGAATATTTACTAAGTACTTACTATGGATCAGGCATTGTACAAAGTGCTGGATTCAATGGTGAAATGACTAAATCCCTCTGAGAGCTTAATCTGATGGGAAGACAGACTCAGTCAAAGAGAACTTATGCATGTATATAATTAACAACCCCTATAGATGCTTTGCAGGAAAAGTGCAGAGTGCGTTGTGAAGAGTGTAGGACTGCAGGACCCAGACTAGGATGGGGAGTCAGGATTCTGCCAGAGTAGCTTGACTGGTATAAAGGTCCTGAGGCAGAAGGAAGCACAGCTCTTTCAAGATGTTTTAGGAAAACAGAATAGGTGCTGGGGATATAGCTCAGTAGGAGAACTACTCAGTAGTTTGGGTGAAGCCTTGGGATGATCACTAGTAACCCCCAAAAAGAGAGAAAACAGCTGGATGTGGAGGTGCACACTGTAATCCCAGCAGCGAGAAGCTAAGGCAGGAGGATCACAAGTTCAAAGTTGGCTTCAGCAACTTAGTGAGGTCCTAAGTAACTCAGTGAGACCCTGTCTCAAAAAATAAAAATGGGCTGGTGATATGGCTAAGTGGTTAAGCACCCCTGATTTCAATCCCTGGTACCTAAAAAAGAAAAGAAAAAAGAGAGAGAGAGAGAGAGAGAGAGAAACAGAACAAAGTGGCTGAGCCTAGAGAACAAAGGAAGAGTGGAGCAGGGTGGAGTGAAGATTGGGCAGGGGCCAAATCACAGAAGGCCTTAGAGTCTAGGAGAAAGGACTTGGACTTGTGAAGGCTCAGGAAGCTATTTTTTTTTTTAAGAGACAGGGACAGTGAGAGAGAAAGAGAGAGAGAGAAACAATTTTTATTTAGTTTTTCACGTGGCCTTCATTGCTCCAAGACTTCGTTGTGTATGTGGTGCCAGGGTTCGAACTCACATACTCGCACATGCTGGGCAAGCGCCCTAACCACTGAGCCACTGCTCCAGCCCTACAGGAAGCTTGCTTAAGGGTTTTTGATAGAGGGGTGGTACCACTGGAGCGGTAGCTCAGCGGTTAGGGCACTTGCCTGGCATTCATGAGGACGCAGGTTTGAACCCCAGCGCCGCATACGCAACAAAGTTTCAAAACAATGAAAGCCACATGAAAAAGGAAGAAAAACCATGTTTTCAATAGAGCAGGGAACTCAAGGATTTGAAAGACAGCTCTGGCAGCTCCTAGGAGAATAGATTGGGAAGGCAGAAGGCAGAAAGAAGCAGGGAAGCCTGTTAGAAGAGTGTAGTTAGTGGTCCAGGGGAGAGGTGATGGTGGTTTGGAGTGGAACGACAGTGATAGGGGAGGCAAGATAAGGATTCAAGACATAGTTCTGAAAGTGAAGCCTATGAGATTGGATATGGACTGCAAGGGAAAAGAATCCAGAAAGGCTGGGTGCTTGGATGGACCCTGGTGACTTTACTGAGAATAGGGAACACTGAGGAATGAAGAGACTTGGGGAAGAACCAGGAATTTTTGGAGTTTGAAGTATCTGTGGTTGTCCAAGTGGTGAGATTGAGTTGTTTCTGTATTCCCAGGACCAGTGTAAAATAGGTGCTTATTAAAAATCTTTAAAGAAAAATACACAAATGGATAGAATTTGAGTCAAATGTTAAATAATAGATGAGACTTAGCCTTGAGAGGAAGATATTTTAATGGCTGAGATGAAAAACAAACAAAACAAATACAACAGCTGGAAGAAGCAAAGGATAAAGGAATGAATGTGATGTAGCAGTGGTCCTTAGGGCACCTTGTTGTTTCTGCTCACCAAGACTTTTTGGGCCTTTGCCTGTAACACTGAGCCATCCTCTGCAGAGCAGGGAGAATACATCAGAGCCAGGAAGTGAAATGATGTTTTGTTGAAGCTTGGAAATCAGAGTATTTGTGGGTATGTGTATGCCTGCCTCTAAGCATTTTAATTTGTACTTCCATATTTCATAGGCTAGAAGTCCTCTTTCTAACTGATCTTGCCTGCAAGGCAAAGTACGGGCTGAATTGTCTTTCTTACTTTACTGAACTGGCTGCTGAAGATCCCTTCCCAGTGAACCAGGCTGAGCACATAGGGGTGTACAGGCGCTTTCCATCATAGCTTCCTTTCTGGGAGCTCTTTGTCCAAAGCCTCCCAAAGTCCCTGGATGAATGTTTAGTTTCAGCACCCAGCGAGCCACACGTGAGGATTGGGAGTGACTGACACTCCCCTCCAGGTGAAGTCCAAAGGCAACATAAGTATACAAGCCTAGTCCTTCCTGTTGCTATTCACTTCATCCTTTACCTTTTTATTCAACATTTGTCCTCAGGTCCACTACTGTGATATCCTCAATTATAAAATGGGGACTGCAATGAATGCCAACTTCAGCAGTTCATTATGTGCTGAAACTAAGTAATGTTGATTCACTCAGCAAGTATTTGTTGAGCACATACAAAGATTCGGGGCTGTCCTAAGTGCTAATGATGGTAATGAACACAAGGACCCACACCAAGGAGCCAACATGCTAATTGGGAGAACTAAACAATAGAACGATGAAGCAGAAACACAATGGTGGTGGTCAGGGAAGGCTTCATTGAGGAGGAACATTACATACAGCAAGTCCCCAAAGGAGCTGAGGCAGCAAGCCAGTCAGACAATGGGAGAACAGAGAACAGGAGGAGAGAGCTGGGGGGCGGGGGGAGACACCAGGAGTGGGGCAGGGTGGGGGTGGAGGGGTGGTCTGCAGACTGTTAAAAGGACTTGGCTTCTCTCCAAAATGAGCTGGGAAGTCTTTTGATGGTTTGAAGAAGAGGAGTAACATGATCTGGCTTCTAATATTAAAGAATCACTCTGCTGTGTTGAGACTGCAGAGGGCAAGGGCAGAAGCAGACAATTAGGAGACTAGGGCAGTTATCCTATTCAGGCTACAGATGGCTGAGATCAGGCTGGTGGTGCTGGAGGTAGAGGGAAGTGCTGAGTTCTGGATATATTTTGGAGGCAGACTACAGCTATGGCCATGTTAAGTCAGAGCACCAAAAGCACAATTCATAAAATAAATTGATAAGTTGAACTTTATCAATTCATAAATTAAAAATTCTGTGCTTCAAAAGACACTACAAAAAAATGAAAAGATAAACCACAGAATGAAAATATTTATAAAGCCTATACCTAGTAAAGCACTTGTATCTAAAATATATAAAGAACTCTTGCAACTGAAGAATAATACTAATTCAAACAACCCAATTAAAAAGTGGACAAAAGCTTTGAATAGACATTTCCCCAAAAAGGTATATGAATGGCTAATGAGAACATAGAAAGATACTCAACATCATTAGTCATTAGAGAAATGCAAATTAAGACCACAATGAGATACTACTTCACGCCCACTAGGATGGTTATAATCAGAAAGATAGACAATACCAAATGTTGGCAAGGGTGTGGAGAAATGGAAATCCTCATTATATTGTTGATGTGAATGTAAAATGGAACAGCCACTTTAGAAAACAGTTCGGCAGTTTCTTAAAAAGATAAACATAAATTTACTATACGACCCAGCAATTATTCCACTCCTAGTTATCTACCCAAGAAAATGCAAGCATAGGTTCACTTGTACGTAAAATGTTCGTAGCAGCCCTATTCATAATAGCCAAGAAGTGGAAACAATCCAACTGTCAATCAATACTATAACAGGACACTATTCAACAATAAAAAGGAAGGAAATACTTATGCATGCTGCAACATGGGTGAATCTCAAAAAAATTATGCTCAGTGAAAGAAGTCAGACACAAAAGACCACATATTGTATGGTTCTATTTACATGAAACATCCAGAAAAGGCATATTTACATAGACAGACAGTAAATTAATGGTTGTCTGGAGTTGGGGGTGGGAACAGAGCTTGATTGAAACTAGGCACAAGTGATTGTAATTAGGCATGAGGTGGTGGGTCTTATTGCTATGATGGGAAGTGTTCCAAAACTGGATTGGAACCAAGTGCAGTGGCTCACCCCCATAATCCCATTGACTCAGGAGGCTAGGGCAAGAGGATCAGAAGTTTGAAAACAGGGGCTGGAGTGGTGGCTCAACAGTTATAGCACTTTCCTGGCATGCATGAGGACCTGGGTTTGAACCCTAGCACCACATACACAACAAAGTGTCAAAGCAACGAAAAATAGATGAAAAACTAAATAAAATTGATTCTCTTTTTCACTGACCCTCCTTGAGAGAGAGAGGGACAGTGAGAGAAAGAATCAGTTTTATTTAGTTTTTCATGTGGCTTTCATTGCTCAGACATTCAGTTGTGTATGTGGTGCTGGGATTTGAACCCAGGTCCTCATGCAATTCGAGGCAAGCCCTCCAACCACTGAGCCACCACTCCAGCCCCTTTTTAGTTTTTATTTTGGGATTACCAGCATGAGTCTCCATATCCAGCTGTAGTTAATTGTTCATTTTTTGTGTGTGTGTGCTGGTTATTGAACCCCAGGACCTTATGCATGCTAAGCAAGCACTCTACTGCTAAGCCATATCCCCAGCCTTGTAGTTCATTTTTTAAAAAAATCTATTTTTTGCCAGGCGTGGTGGTACACACCTGTAATCCCAGCATCTTGGGAGGCTGAGGCAAGAGGATCACAAGTTCAATCAGCCTCAGGAACTTAGTGTGGTCTTAAGCAACTTAGTGAGACCATCTCAAAAAATAAAAAAATAAAATGGAGCTTATCTATGTGTTAGCATTACCCCTGGTTATCAAAGTTTATACACATTGGTTGCTACAGTTTTGACAATGTTTCCCCCTCATCTGTATCCTGTATCGCAATATACTTCTAATAAATGTGGAAAAAAAAATAAAATAAAATGGGCTGGGAATTGGCCCAGTGGTTAAGTGCCCCTGGGTTCAACCCCCAGGACCAAGAAATAAATAAAATAAATAAATAAAAATTTAAAAATCTATTTTTAAATTTGATTTTGTTGTTGTTGTGTTGGAGATTGAACCCAAAGCTCTGCACATGCTAGGCATGTGCTCTTACCACTGAACTGCATACACCTCCAGCCCAAATTAGCTTTTTTTTTTCTTTTTTCTTTTTTCTTTTTTTTTTTTTTTTTGAGATGGGATCTTGCTGTGTTGTCCAGGCTGGCCTAGAACTCCTGGGCTCAAGTGATCTTACTGTCTCAGCCTCCTGAATTACAGGTGTGCATGATCTTGCCAAGTTCCAAGTTAACTCCCCATACCCTCCAGTACTGGGTATTGAGTCCAGGCACTTTTTACCACTGAGTTACATGCCCAGCCCTTCTTTTTTTATTATTATTTTTATATAGGACCTTGCTAAGTTGCCTAGACTGGCCTCAAACTTTCAATCCTCTTGCCTTAGCCTCCAGAGTAGCCAAAACTACATATGTGCACCACCATATTCAGCAGGAACCTATAGCGTTGATGACTTTGTAGCTCTGAACTAAGGTTCATCCCTCTCTGGACTTTTTTTTTTTTTGAGAGATAGAGGGACAGTGAGAGAAGGAGAGAATCAATTTTATTTAGTTTTTCATGCAGTTTTTGTTGCTCTGACACTTCATTGTGTATGTGGTGCTGGGGTTTGAACCTGTGTCCTTGCGCATGCCAGGCAAGCGCCTGCTGATCAACCTCTCCAGCCTCTCTAGACCTCTTATTACATAAGAAAAATAATTTTGTATTTGTTTATGCCACTGTTGTCAGCGTTTTCCATGTCTGGCAATGCAACATAATGCTAAATGATCCTCCTAATAAATAAGACCAAAGCGATTTTGTGTGTGTGTGTGTGTGTGTGTTACTGGGGATTGAACCCAAGGGTATATTATAACTCTATAACTGAGCTACTGAGCTACATCCCTGGCCCTTTTTCTTTTGTGATAAGTCTTGCTAAATTGCTCAGATTGGCCTCAAGCTTTTGATCCTCCTGCCTCTACCTCTTGAGTTGGGATTACAGGCACAAAGTGATATTATTGAGAGGTTTTTGCTTTGTGGAGGAAGATGGACATGTAAGTGAATCTATGCAGTTCTTTCTTTTTTTTTTTATTTAAAGAGAGAGGGACAGGGGCTGGAGTGGTGGCTCGGCGGTTATGGTGCTTGCCTGGCATGCACAAGGACACAGGTTCAAACTCCAGTGAGGGGGAGAGAAAGAGAGAGAGAGAGAGAGAGAGAGAGAAAGACAGAATCAATTTTACTTAGTTTTTCATGTGGCCTTTGTTGCTCTGATACTTCATTGTGTATGTGGTGCTGGGGTTTGAACCCATGTCCTTGAGCATGACAGGCAACCACCATAACCGCTGAGTCACTGCTCCAGCCCCTGAATCTATGCATTTCTTTTTTTTTTTTTTAAAGAGAGGGACAACAAAAGAGAGAGAGAGAGAGAGAGAGAAACAGAGACAGAGTAAGAGACAGAGAGACAGAGAATGAATCAATTTTCATATAGTTTCTCAAGTAGCTTTCGTTGCTCAGACTCTCAGCTGTGTATGTGCTGGCGTTTGAACTTGTGCACTCACTCGAACATGCCAGGCAAGCACTGTAACTGCCGAGCCACCGCTCTAGCCCCAGATCTATGCATTTCTAAAACACATGCTTTGTGGCTGTCTGCACAAGGTGAGGTAATGGACTTCATCATTTGTGAGAATGAGGGTTTGAACTCCAACACTATGTACACAGAGTAGTGTTGGAGTAGTGAAAACCACATGGAAAACTAGGTGAAATTGATTCTCTTTCTCTCTCAGTCTCTCTCTCTCTTAAAAAAAAAAAAGAAACCTAGGAATTATAACTTTTTTGTCAAGCAAGATTAGTTCTTTATTGAGCATATGAGGTTCAGGTATCAGTAGGACTTTCAGAGAGGGGTCAAGAGACAGCAGGATATATGGATTTGAGCTCACGGGAGAAGACTGTGCTGGAGTATAGAATGGGTGCCAGGAGTGTATACATGTGAGTAAAACCTAATAATGAGTATACTGATCTCTTGTTTTAGGCTCTGTACTAAGTGCTTTGTATCATTACCATGAGCATCATCTCCCAATGAAGTTAACAATTTTTTTTAAAAAAGAGAGAAGGACATTGAGAGGGAGACAGAGAAGGAGAGAATCAATTTTGCTTAGTTTTTTGTTGGCTTTCATTGCTCTGACATTTCGTTGTAGACATAGTCCTGGGTTATGAACTCCCATTCCTGCACATGCAAGGCAAGCGCCGAAACCTCTGAGCCATGGCTCCAGCCGGAAACTAATATTTCTTAAGCATGTACTACATGCCAATTAGACTTCTAACATTTACCTTTTTTTTTTTAAGAGAGAAAGAGTGAGAGAATCGTTTTTATTTATTTTTTCATCTGGTCTTTGTTTCTTTGACACTTGTGTATATAGTGCTGTGGTTTGAGTTTGAACTGGGGTCCTCACACATGCCAGGCAAGCACTCCAATTGCTGAGCCACCGCTTTTTTTTTTTTAAGAGAGAGAGAGAAACTATGTTTTTAGATTTTCGAGTGGCTTTTGTTGCTCCAAGACTTCGTGCTGTGTGTCCGTGATACTGGGGTTTTACTTGAGCATGCCAGGCAAGTGCTGTAACCACCGAGCAACGCTCCAACCCCTGCTCCAGCCCTTCTTTACCTTATTGTATCACTTGTCTCATTCAGTTCTCACAATCAAGAAAGGAAAGCACTATTCTAATTTTAGTTATGAGAAAACTAAGAATTGGAGAAATTAAGTAACTTGCTCTACATCAAACTGCTAGTGAGTTGTTGAACCAGAATCAACTAAGGAGAGTGTGTAGAATAAGAGAAGGTGATGTAGCTCAGTGGTAAGGTACTTATCTAGCATGCACAAAGACCTGGGTTCAATCTCTAA
>PVKS010002982.1:0-68840 GCA_004027875.1 Aplodontia rufa | reverse complement strand
CAATTTTCATTTGGCTTTCCTTGCTCCGAAACTTCGTTGTGTATGTGGTGCTAGGATTTGAACTCTCCTCGTGTATGCCAGGCAAGCCCCCTAACCACTGAGCCACCGCTTCAGCCCCTCATATTTTTAATAAAAAAAAATAAAAAGGTCTGGGGTTGTAGCTCAGTGATAAAGTGCCCCTACGTTCAACCCCCAATATTAATCGTAAAAAAAAAAAAAAGAACAAACGGATGGTTAGACTAACCAAGATCATTCATTCCTTTTTTTGAAACAAAATTTCTGCTTGTTTTCAGGAAGTATGTGCCCAAGTCCTAGAGAATAAATTATGATTGGTCCATACCCTAACTCCATACCCTTCTATGTAGTATCTCCTTTCGGCTGACACTCATTAATTCTGGTAGATTTTTCTTTTCTTTCTTTATTTTTATTTTACTGTAATGAAAACCCAGGTTCAGAGAAGACTGTTTTGAACACAGGTCTGACTCCATGGAGCTCTTTCCAGTGTAATATGCAATTACTACTCATTGGTAATTTTGTACATTTTTTTATACCTCTGGTTGTGGGTGTTTCCCTTTCCTATTTGACCAGTAAGTGTATTTCAGTAATGCCTCCTTCCCCATCACCCTTGACAATGTGGTAATTCCTTAAGGCGGCTCACCCCCCTCAGGAACTGCTCCTAATGACTTCGAGGAACCCCCTCGCCCTCCAAAGAGTCTTCTAATGATTCCCAGAATCCCCCTCTCCGCCCAAGAACTGCTCCTAATGACCCCCAAATCACGGCTCACGGAGGAAATGGTTTTTAATGACTCAGAGTTTACCTTCCCTCAGGATCTGTCCTAATGACCCCCAGGGCTGCTTCTCCTTCAGGAACTGTCCCGACTCTCTTGTTAGCGAGGGGGTTCCAAGGATGCAGGAGTTTGTCCCAGGCGGGACAAGTTGGTCACCTTTTCAGGACTCCTTGACTTCGGAAACTGCCCTGAGGGCCCCATCACCTTTTCTTGGGTCATGCCAAGAATACTTTGGCCTACCCTTTCGTTAGGAGCATTCTATAATAATCTTGTAGCCCTTAACCCACATACCCCATTTCTGGGTACTCGCCTCCTTCAACCCTGATTAGTTATAGTTATGGGAGGAACTAAAACCCGCCTATGATTGGCCAGCTCCGCAATTCAGCCGAGATGCTCAGTGGCCGTGGACCGAGTGGCACGGCGTTTCCTCCTGGCAACAGCCAGAGTCGGCGCTCATAGGCTGAGCCTCCCGGACTTGGAGGCGCCTGCACGCTTGCTCATTGGTTATTTGAAGGCTCGTGGCCCCCGTCGGATTGGTTGGCTCAGTGGTGCTGTGCGGTTGCGCAGAAGTCGACTTTTGAGGAGGCGGAGCTTCGTCTTTCGTTCGCTGAAAAAGCGGTAGGTTTGGCTATTGGCGACAGGAGAAAACGAGCCCGTACCATGCCAGGGCTTTGGGCTTTAGGTGAGAGCCATGGGGTTGTGGATTCCTTAGTTTTGTTGCCGCTATTGCCGTGACCGTGAGCTCGTGGGGGAGGGGCACGGGGTGGTTCTTTCGTGGCGCGTGATAGGCATGTTTTTAGAGCAATAAGAGAAGGAGCTTCTAAAATGAGTCCAGAGATTGGCTCTTTCTAATCTCTTATGGCCAATAGACGTCCGGAGAGGGGGGCGGGTCCACTGTTCCTTATTTTCTTCTTCCTGCCGCCGGGCCTCACTCGCCTAGGCGGCGGGGCCGGGAGGGGCCGTGCGTTTACGCGGTGAGGTTCGGGGGGACCTTTGGGACGGGGATTGTTTTTGGAGGGATACCCCGGGAGGGGGTGCGAGGAGTGGGTGCGAAAGTTTGAGGTTGTTAGCAATAGCAGCTTTTATGGAGTGGTTAAGTACCAGGCCTAGTGATTAGCGTTTCGCTTGCATCATCTGAGTTAATCATAGTAACCCTGCGGGGCAGGGGGTTGGAATCCCCATTTTACCGGTGTGGAAACTGAGTCTCGGTCAGCCAACTCACACAGCCAAGGTCACACAAGTAATAAATGGCAGAGATCAGATCCGAAATCTGAGCTTTGACTCTGGAGCCGGTGTTCTTGAACCACTAGGCTTTGTTGCTGGATACGAGAAGGTGTCAGGGACTGGGAGCGTTCTCTAGGGAATACATTGGGGAAAAGGAACCGCAGCGTTAAAGAAAGGGGTGAACAACTGAGATGAAGATGAGGGTTCAATTATTCAGCAGTTACAAAGTGCCTACTTTGTGCTGTGCATTGTTCTACGTTCCAGACACACAAAGATGTGAAGTCCCATTATGGTCCCTTTCAGCATCGGGGAGGGGCCGCAATTCTGTATTCACACGAGATGTGCTTTCATAATATTTGCAAAAGTAAAAGATTGTGGGTTTTTTTTTTTTTTTTAAAGAGGGCCCCTCAAATTGAATAAGTCTCAGGTTCCTCCACACTTGGATCTGCATTTGGCAAGGCCTTAGGCCCAGATGGAGAATAGGATGTAGGCAGCATAGGGTAATGGAAAGTGCACTAGAAGTGGACTGTGGATAGATTTCCTGGTATGTAAAACAGGGATAACACTATACCTGCCATGCAAAGCTTCTGCAAAATTCATGAAAAGTACCTGGTCAGAAACACCTTATTTGGGTTGGAATGGAAGCCTTTGAGGGTTTGCCCTCTCTCCTACCTTTAGACAGTTTTGCTCCATGCAGTCCTGGTCTGTTACTAGCTTGCTGGTAGGTTGGAGGCAGTTTCCTCCCATATAGGTAGACTGCCATATATAGGTAGGCCCCAGATTGGAGGGTAGAACTGTGGGCTCTTGATGAGGAGGTTCAGGTAAAGATACACTGTTTTTATTTATAAATTGGCTCCTTTTGGCTGGTATGCTTTTTTTTTTTTTTTTTTAAGTGAGGTCTGTTACTGAGCAATGTAGATATAACCAGTTAGCTGACATCCTTGCTAAAAACACAAAATATTTATTTTTCTATCTCCATTCAGTTATAAAGTTTTCTCTGTATTGTGAAATTTATTGCCTGCTTAAATTTTGTTCTGGGTATAATGCAATTGAATTTCTTCTCTAGCTTGACTTCATTAAGTACTGTTAAAACTGCATTTTGGTTTAGAGGAGAACAATTTTACTACGAGGGTTTTTTTTTTTTTTTTTTTGAGAGAGGGATAGTGAGAGAGAAAAATCAATTTTTTATTTAGTTTTTCACGTGGCTTTCATTGCTCTGACACTTTGCTGTGTATGTGGTACATGATGCTGGTGTTTGAATCCATGTCCTTATGCATGCCAGGCAAGCATTGTGACCACTGAGCCACCACTCCTGCCCCTCACTATAAGGTTTTAAAATTATAGGTCATGCTGCTAATACTTTTAAACTCATAAGCTTTGTAATCTTATAGCTAAGTTAACTTTTAGGAATCTAGAATCCTTTTCTAAAGCTGTGCCCTAGAAAAGAGCCAATAGGTGGCTTTTAAAATAAGATTGTAGGAGTAGTGGCACACTCCTGTAATCCCAGGTACTCAGGCAGCAGGAGAAACAGTTTGAGGCCAGTCTGGGCAATTTAGCAGCCTAGTCTCAAAAAAAAAAAAAAAAATCAGATTGTACTATATTATATTTACTACCCTGAGAGAAAATTGGCAAGGTGTAAATGAGAGAGTAACTTGAAAAAAATCAAGGTAAATGTCGGCAGGTCAGCTGTATTGTTAGATTGGACCAACAACCAAATAATTAATTTCCTTTTTAGTTGGTACAGTGTGTCTGTTTAAATGAGATTTGAATATCTGCAGTTTTGATACTTAAGGTTCTTTTTAAACAAAAGCTTTTCTAATTGTATTTGAAGTTCATTTAAATAACTCCTACCAGGTGGCAGTTTCCAGGTGTGTGGTCTTAATAGTTCTTCAGAATTTCTGCATTATCGGTTACTATTTTCAGCACTGTCATTCCGAGCATTTAATTTTAATTACATTTTATATAATTTTTTGCCTTTAATGTACTTCTTCAGATTCCTGATTGACCAAGTGACCTCAAAAGAAGGGAAAATGGCTTCCGAATCTGAAACCCTGAATCCCAGTGCACGGATAATGACTTTCTATCCAACCATGGAAGAGTTCCGGAACTTCAGTAGATACATTGCCTACATTGAATCCCAAGGAGCTCATCGGGCTGGGCTGGCTAAAGTAAGGAGTAAGATAGTTTAAAGTAGCTTTTTGTGACATTGCAGCAGTAAAATTATTCCTAAATGAAGGCCAGACCTAGGTCTTACTGAAAGTTGGGTGGGGCATGTATGCTGTGCCATTTACAAGTTAATTCCTGTTGTTAACTTCTGTAGCATCTGTGCTTTAGGTGGGAGGAGAGTTGCTTGGAATCTTCACAAAGGGCAGGTAAGAGAGCCTGTGTGTTCTGACCTGGCTACCCTGCTTCTGTCCTCAAGGTGGGGCTGAGTGCTTTAGTGGAATTTAACTGTGACTGAGTGTGTGTGCCACCTGTCTTTTGTTCTCATTTCAGTTTCATCCAGCACTATGATAGTAATTTGGACTGACTTTCTTTTTTTTTTTTTTTAAGAGGGGAAGAGAGAGAGAGAAAGAATCAATTTTATTTATTTTTCATCTTGCTTTTGTTTCTCAGACACTTAGTTGTGTATGTGGTGCTGGGGTTTGAACCTGGGTCCTCATGCATACCAGGCAAGCTCTCTGTTAAGCCACCACTGCAGCCCAATTTGTATTTTCTTAAAGGGGAGAGAATGCACTGAGCATAAGTATTCTGATATAAGTAATAAGTATTGTGATTTTGGTTTTTGAAATTTGAAATTGGTTTCTGGTTTGTACTTGTCCCCTATGAGTTGAATCAGTTATTTTTTCCCAGTCAAATCAGCCTTTCATATATTCTGTCATAATCAAACTTCTGAGTCTCTGAAGGTTATATTTCTGGAAGGATCTTTAAGAAACTGAAAGGCAAGGGACTCCGTCTGAGCCAGGTGGAAACTTTCTTTATTCTGTTTTATGATGTTTGAATTTCCAATAATATATATGTGTTACTTTTTTTTTTTTTTAAGAGAGAGGGACAGTGAGAGAGAGAAAGGGAGAAACAACTTTATTTAGTTTTTCACATGGCCTTAGTTGCTCTAACACTTTAGTTGTGTATGTAGTGCTGGGTTTTGAACCCAGGTCCTCGCGCTTGCAGAGCAAGCGCCGAAACCGCTGAGCCACTGCTCCAGCCCATGTGTTACTTTTTCAATATGAAAAAAAGCAAGGACATTGATTAGAAAGCAGAGGACTGGGGCTGGAGCAGTGGCTCAGCGGTTTCAGCACTTGCCTGGCAAGTGTGATGATGAGAGTTCAAACCTCAGCACCAAGTGCACAATGAAATGTCAGAGCAATGAAGGCCAAATGAGAAACTAAATAAGAGTGATTCTCTCTCTCTCTCTTTTTTCTCTCTGTCCCTTTCTCTTTAAAAAGAAAAAAGAAAGAAAAAGCAGAGGACCAGTCTTAGACCCTGTTGCTTCCAGAGAGGCTCAAGATAGCTCCATCTTCAGTGCAATTTTCCAGCACATTATCTTTTTTGGTTATACTTTATTAGATTTCTTTCTTCTTCTTCTTTTTTTTTTTTAAAGAGTGAGAGAGAAAGAATCAACTTTATTTTTTTATCTGGTCTGTTTCTCTGACACTAGTTGTGTATGTGGTGCTGGGGTTTGAATGTGGGTCCTTGTGCATGCTAGGCAAGCCCTCCAACCTCTGAGCCACCACTCCAGTCCCCTACTCAATTAGATTTCAAAAAAATTACCAAAAATGCATGTTATTATAAGTTCAATGATTCATAACATACATAAAGATTCATCTCACTTGCCTTCTTCAATACCTTCTCCTTAAAACAGTCAGTGTTATTAGATACTTCCACATCTTTTTCTCTCCTCACACAAACTCACATACATTATTGTCATTTGTTTTGTTTTTAAAAGAGAATGGGGGCTGGTGTGGTGGCTCAGCAGTTGAGTTCACTTGCCTGGCATGCACCAGGACCTGAGTTTGAACCCCAGTACCATGTACACAACTAGGTATTGAAGAAACTAGAACCAGATGAAAAGTAAATAAAAATAATAAAAATTGATTCTTTCCCTCTGTCCCTCCCTCCCCTTTTTTTTTTTTTTTTTTTAAGAGCTGGGGTGGTGGCCTGGCAATTACGGCAATTGCCTGGCATACAGGAGGATTCAGGTTCAAACCCCAGCACCATGTACACAACGAAGTGTTTGAGCAATGAAAGCCCTGTGCTTTCATTGATTGATTCTGTTAAAAAAAAAAAAAAAAGGGAAAGAAAGAATAATGGGATCATGTCTTATTTATTTATCTGTTAGTTTTATTCTTTTTTTTTTTTTAAGAGAGGAGAGAGAAAGAATCAACTTTAATTATTCTTTCATGTGGGTTTTGTTCTTCTGACACTTAGTTGTGTATGTGGTGCTGGGGTTTGAACCCAGGTCCTTACACATGCTAGGCAAACATAACGCTGAGCCACTGTTGTAGCCCCCCCTTTTTAAAAAAAAATGTAATCATTTCACTAGATGAGACTCATTACTCATTATCTTTTTTTCTCATTTCTCATGTTAATTTGTTAATTTTTTTTTAAAGAGAGAGGGGCAGTGAGAGAGAGAGAGAGAAAGGGAGAAACAACTTTATTTAGTTTTTCACATGGCCTTAGTTGCTCTAACACTTAGTTGTGTATGTGGTGCTGGGATTTGAACCTGGGTCCTCACTCTTACCAGGCAAGCGCTGAAACCGCTGAGCCATGGCTCCAGCCCCTTAACTTGTTAATTAATAAGTTTATTCTTTTGGTACCAGGGCATATAACCACTTATCCACATCCCCCACTTTTTTTTTTCTGTTAGGATTGAATCCAGGGGCATCTAACCATTGAGTTATATTCCCAGCCTCTCCATTTTTTTAAATTTTTTTGAGACAGGTTCTGAGTTTCTTGGGTCCTCGCTAAGTTGCTGAGGTTGGCTTTGAACTTGCAGTCCTCCTGACTCGGCCTCCTAGTTCCCTTTGATTACAGGTGTGCACCACCATGTAGGACTAACTTGTTATTACTTTTTTTTTTTTTTTTTTTTTTTTTTTTAAGAGAGAGAGCAGGGCTGGCACGGTGGCTTAGCAGTTACAGTGCTTGGCTGGCATGTGCGAGTACATGAGTTCAAACCCCAGCACCACATACACAACGATGTGTCCTAGCAGCGAAGGCCATGTGAAAAACTTCATAAAATTTATTCTTTCTCTTCTCTCTCTCACTGTCCCTCTCTCTCTCTTTTTTTTGTGTGTCCCTCTCTCTTAAAAAAAGAAAGAAAACACAGTGTTCCATCTCTTAATTCTTAATTTAACATTCAAAATAATAGTGATAATAATTGTTACTTTTTTTTTTATTATTTTGGTGGTACTAGAGATTGAACCCAGGGGCATACTACCACTGAACATATACCCTGGCCCTTTTATCTTTTTAAATTTTGAGACAGGATCTTGTTAAGCTGCCCACGCTGACCTCCAACTTGCAATCCTGCCTCAACCTCCTAAGTAGCTGGGATTATAGGCATATACCATCATGCCTAGCTTCAAGGTTGAAATTTAAGAGTCTCAGGATGTAGCTCAGTGATAGAATGCTTGCCTAGTATATGCAATGTGCTGGGTTCAAGTGCAGAACTGCAAAAAAATAATGTTTTGTAAATACACTGCAATCTAGTGTGCAAGTGAAGGAAACTATGAGGGTAGAGTTAGCCAAATCAAGTAAAAAGAAAAATTTTCTTGAAGAGCCCTGAGCTATTAAATTGAGAGAATCAACTTTTCAACCTGATATGATACCAAAGCTGAAAATATGACTGATTGCAACTAGGCAGCTAGTTGGTGGCAGAACTGGTTAGGGTTAGCATGACAGTGGGGCTTCCTGTGATTAGGTTAGTGTAGGTAAATCAAAGTCACTTTCTAGTAAAATTGGCCATTAGTTTGTACAGCAGCCTACACACCTGCTGTACTCTTGACTTTTCAGCTTCTCATCTGTCTCTTTTTTTTGTGTGTTCCATGTAGGTTGTTCCTCCAAAAGAGTGGAAGCCACGAGCATCCTATGATGACATCGATGATTTGGTCATCCCTGCACCAATCCAGCAACTGGTAACAGGACAGTCTGGCCTCTTTACTCAGTACAACATACAGAAGAAAGCCATGACTGTTCGAGAGTTCCGCAAGATCGCCAATAGTGATAAGTGAGTGGAAACATTTTCCCTGCTCTAGCATCTAAGACCTAGTGTCTCATTCATATTGTGGTCTCCAGGACTGCCACTGTCCTACTGAGGAATAGTTTCCTCAGTTGTAGCTTGTCTTCTTTTCTCTCCTCTTTATAGAAGCATTATGCTGTGTTGTAGTCTGAACTGTCCACACTCTTGCATCAAATGGTTCCACTGTTTTCCCATCTGATGAAGAATAATTTAAAAATTAAAAAAAAATTATTGGGACTGGAGTGGTGGCTCGATGGTTACGGCGCTTGCCTTGCATGAGTGAGTACATGGGTTCAAACCCCAGCACCCACGTACACAACTAAGTGTCAGAGCAACAGAAGCCATGTGAAAAACTCAATAAAAATTGTCTCTCTCTCTCACTGTCCTTCTGTCTTTAAAAAAAAAAAAAATTGTGCATGGTGTTGGGAATCAAACCCAGGTCCTCACACATTCTAGCCAAATGCTCCGCCACTGAGTACATTCCTGGCCCTAGAAATAGAATAATTTTCCAATGCTGCTAAGTTGTATACTTGCAAAAGAGAAAGTTGGAGGGTGATTTGAAAGGAGCTTTTTTGCCAGGTGCGCGTTAATGCCACCCGCTTATCAAAAAGTGACTTTAGCAGTTTCAGTTCATTGTGATATCCCTCTGTCTTTAGTCATGGACAGGCTCCGCACTACCTCTTAGCTGCTCTCTCATTTCTGTTTTCACGTTAACAAAACGTGAATAAATAATTACCAGCCTGGTTGCTATTTTCTATCACTCCATTCTTCATCATCTGCTCATTCTTCTCTGAAAATGTCTTTTTTAGTTCTGTTGCTTTCTGCTGTTTTTCTCTGCTGTTTTTATTATTTAGTTCTCATTTTGCCTCAGGCTCACAGAAAATGAGTGTTGTGTTTCCCTCAGTCAGGTGTGACTGCTGCTGCTTAATCCTCATTCTGGTATCTTCTCACTTTGCACTTTGCTCAATTTTGGATTTCCATAAGGAATTCTTTCCTTTTCCCTTGGCTGTATTTCCGGAGCCTTTCTGATCTACTCGTCTGACAACTGAGAATTCTCTGAAAATGAGCCCTGAGCTGGTTTTGGCTCATGGTCCTTTTACCCTTCTGGAGGTGGGACTTCATGTGCTTTATCATCTCTCTTGCTCTCGCAGCAGGTCTTGCTCTTTCTGTTTCTACTCTTTGCCTTCTTTTCATTTGTCTTGTCACAGTTCTTATTGAGGTTTTGTGAGTTTTATTGACAAGGCTTAAAACATCTACATTCCGGGCCAGCCCATTGGCCAATGAGAGAACTTGCATACAAGCAAAGTGTGATATGCTCTGCAGGTGAAAGGCTGTGTCATGCTTAGGTCTGATTTTTAGCTTTGCTCTTGGGCTTTGCTCTTGGGCTTTGCTGACTTGCTTTGTTTTTATTTCTTTTTCCTTTTTTTTTTTTTTTTTCCCTTAGAGGGAGTGAGTGAGAGAGAGGAAAGAGAGAATCAACTTTAATTTCATCTGGCCTTTGTTTCTCCAACACTTAGTTGAGTATGTGGTGCTGGAGTTTGAACCTGGGTCCTTGTATATGCTAGGCAAGCCACTGCTCCAGGCAATAGCCTCTCTTAGTTTCTTACATAGGGTTTCCACCAAGGTCTTTAGCCTCCTATGTCTTCTTATCAATACATGATAGGCCTTTTCATTATACTTCTTTTCCTTTCCTTCTTTAGTTTTTTGTATTGTAACAATAGGAATTGCACCTAGACTTTCTATATCTGTTACATTCCCACACCCCATCCTTTTATATTTTTTATTTTGAAACAGGGTCTTTTTTTTTTTTAAAGAGGGAGGGAAAGTGAGAGAGAGAGAATCAGTTTTTTATTTAGTTTTTCAAATGGCTTTCGTTGCTCCAACAATTTGTTGTGTATGTGGTGCTGGGGTTCAAACCTGCGTACTCACACATGCCAGGCAAGCGCCATAACCACTGAGCCCTAACCACTGGGCTGGCTGGCTTTTGAACTTCATGGTCTTCCTGTATGAACCTCTTGAGTCCCTGGGATTACCAGGGTGTGCCACCACGCCCAGCTGTGTCTTGGAATTTTAGTTACAATGCATTACTTTTTCTACTTTTTTTATGTTTGTAAGATTGGTGTATTAGTTTTTTTAAATTGCCACTTAATAACTTTTTTTTTTTTGGTGATACTGGGAATTGAACCCAGGGCCTTAAGCATACCAAGCAAGCATTCTACCACTGAGTTATACCCCCATCCCTTTTTATAAGTTGTTTTTTTTTTTTTTTAAGAGGGATAGAGAGAAAAAGAGAATTGATTTTATTTAGTTTTTTCATGGTTCATGTTTTCTTTGCTTCAACACTCCATTGTGTACAAGGTGCTGGAGTTCAAACCCACATCCTCGTGCTTGCCAGGCAAACACTGTGACCACCTAGCCACCACTCCAGCCCCTCTTTATAAGTTTTTTTTTTTTTTTTTTTTTTTTTAAAGAGAGAGGGACAGTGAGAGAGACAGAGAAAGAAAGAAACAACTTTATTTAGTTTTTCACATGGCCTTAGTTGCTCCAACACTCAGTTGTGTACGTGGTGCTGGGGTTTGAACCCGGGTCCTCGTGCTTGCCAGGCAAGCGCCAAAACCGCTGAGCCACCGCTCCAGCCCCAGTTTTTTTTTTTTTTAAATAGCTTTTTTATAAGTTCCCTGTTGGCCAGGCAGCTCCGAATTGAGCAGGGTATAATTTAAGTAGCCTCTGTTCAGTGAGTGGAGGTTATCATGCTTGTAAAGGAAGATGAATTCTCATCACTGCTTGTATCACCTTCCTTCCCACCGGCTTCCTTGGGCCCAGTTCATGGAAAAGATATTGAGGGAGTTACTGTGTATTGGAACTTTGAAAGCCAAGATTGTGTTTTCTTCATTTGAAATGTCTTGCTGTTCCAGGAACAGGGAATTGTGTCTTACACTGTTCATAATGCTTAATAAATTTAGTCCCCTGTAAGTGGCTAACACATTTTTTTTTTTTTAAACCTTGAAAGGTATTGTACTCCACGCTATAGTGAGTTTGAAGAGCTTGAGCGGAAGTACTGGAAAAATCTCACATTCAATCCTCCAATCTATGGTGCAGATGTAAATGGTACTCTCTATGAAAAGGTGAGGCTCTTTGCCTTTTGTGCAGCTTGAAATTTTGTAACATAATACTGGTTTTTTTTTTTTTCTGCCCAGCACTTAGTAGGAACTTAGTAGGGTTCTGAAAGCTAATTGGTGAGTGAGTGAATGAATAAATGAATGATTTACCACTAACTGATGTGCTGTGCTCCCTTCACAGTTGATATTTTTGCATGTGACTGAACTTTATTTCTCACTCTGCATGTGAATTGGATGATGTCGGGTTCTTTTCCAAGGGCTGTTAACATAGTCTGTGGGTGGTAGATGATGAGTTCTTGAAAGGGTGGAATGGTTCAGAGAAAATGAAATGATGGGGAAGGAGCTGTTTCTGTAGGGAAAAAAAAAATCACTGACTAATGAAAGGGATATATATTTAAGAAGAGAAGTCTATTTAGATTTAACCATTTAACCATTAGCATTAACTTGAGATGGTGATTTTTTTTTTTTTGGTGGGGGGAGGAGTCAAAGAACTGCTTTTGGTGCACACCTGTTATTACCAGTGACTCTGGAGGCTGAAGCTGGAGGATTGCATGTTCAAGGCCAGCCTCAACAGATGGGCAGGGTCCTAAGCAATTTAGACTGTGTTACAAAATAACAGATAAAAAGGGATGGGGATGTAATTCAGTGGTAAGAGCAGCCCTCGGTGTAATCCCCAGTACCCTTCCTCCCCCCAAAATCCCCCCAGACTGCTTTTACATAGTAAAAGAGGGAATATTTGGAACTGCCTTTAGATGATTAAAAATTTGTAGAGTGTTTCAGGGATTACTACTCAGATCTTAGTGGCTTTGTAAATTATCAGAAGGAAAGGGTTTAAAAAGTGAATTCTAAGTCTGTAGACAATATTGTTCTGGGGTGGTAGGGAGTCAGACCTCTAAGTATGAATGGCAAGTTGATGCCTGAAGATCTTGGATGGAGACATACAAAAACAGGGCACAGTAACCTAAAACTTACTTGTAGGAGAAGGGGCTTGCAGCTGAATACAACTAAGGGAAAGGACAGCATAGACTTTTTATGAAGACTCTGCCCAGTGGAAATCAGAGCTAAAAGAGCCATAAATTGCTGTATTTAATTCCCATAGTTTTTGTTTTTCAGAGTCTAAGATTTTTTTTCTAATTTGACCTAAGTTTCTTTACCTTTAGTTAAAATTCTTATTCGTGGGGTTTAGAGTAGATGACTGATAACCTCCTTATTCATTTTCCATGTGCTTGTATTGTTTAAAGTGGCATTTGCCTTTTGGAGGCCTAATGGTGTCAATTCCAGTAGTAACTGTGAAAGTGAGTAAGGGATGCTGTTATTTTTATTGTTTTTTTTTTTTGTTTGTTTTTTTTTGAGTGGGGATTGAACCTAGGAGTTCTTTATCACAAGCTACATTCCAGTCTTTTTTATCTTTCACTTTGAGAACTAGTCTTACCAACTTGCCCAGGCTATCCTTGACTTGAGATCCTCCTGCCTTAGCCTCCCAAGTTTCTGATATTATAGGTTTGCAGCCCTGTGCCTGGCTTATAGCTTTGACATTATTTTATGTGTTGATCAGAGTTGACAGCTCACCTGAGCCCTCCGCTGTGGTTTGTAGATTCATAACTTCAGTTTACATTCAAATGTTATTTACCCTAGATTGTCATTTCCTTGGCAGCATGTTGATGAGTGGAACATTGGCCGGCTGAAGACCATACTGGATTTGGTGGAAAAAGAGAGTGGGATTACTATTGAGGGTGTGAACACCCCATACCTGTACTTCGGCATGTGGAAGACTTCCTTTGCCTGGCATACGGAAGACATGGATCTGTACAGCATCAACTACCTACACTTTGGAGAGCCAAAGTCCTGGTAAAGTCAGCCCACAGTTGGCACAGGGCTTCTCACCTTTAATGTACACTGGAAGCCTCCGGAGCAGGTTGAAATGCGGATTCTGGTGCAGCAGGCTTGGGGTGGAGATGGCATTCTACACTTGAGACACATTTTAAGGTGATCAAATGCTGTGGGAGCCCAGAACACCTGTCAACACTATCTTAGAAAACGGTTAGATTGGTCTGTTACTGAAAAGTATGGGGCATTCCCTCTCTTTTTTTTTTTTTTAAGAGAGGGAGAGAGATGGAGAGAGGAAAGAGAATCAACTTTATATATATTTTTTCATCTGGCCTTTGTTTCTCCAACACTTAGTTATGTATGTAGTGCTAGGATTCAAACCTAGGTCCTCGTGCATGCCAGGCAAGCACCAAGCACTCTTGTCTGTTGAGCCACCACTCCAGTTCATTCCTATTCTTTTAACTTCTGAATGGGCTTGTGGCATTTCTTCCTTTTTTTTTTTTTTTTTTTTGGTACAGAGGATTGAACCCAGTGGCACTTAACCACTGAGCCACACTCCCAGCCTGTTTTTATATTTTATTCTAAGACAAGGTCTAAGTAGCTCAGGGCCTTGCTAAGTTGCTGTGGCTGACTTTGAACTTGTGATCCTCCCGCCTCAGCCTCTCAGGTTGCTTGAATTGTAGGTGTTTGCCTCCATGCCTGGCACCATTTTTGTTTAAAGAACAAAGATTCCCTTCAGTGCCCTATCCTGTCTCTTTGTGTTAGTGAAGGTGCTATAGGTACCCAAGACTCATGAGAGGCCCACCCTTAACACAAATTGGTCAGGAGACAAAGCGAATAGTTATGAAAGTGACAGTGTAGAATGAGAAAAGTTCTGAGTGGCACGTAGTAGGTGCCAAAGTCTGCATAGGAAGGACACTTCAGTGAGGATCAGAGAAGGCTTCAAGAGGTGATAGCTAGAGATCTAAAAAAATGAGGACATAAGTAGGAGAGGGAGATGGGGAATAATTTGTCCATCTAATTGGGACCACTTGTGCAGAGCTCCTAGGCTGAGAGAGGGCATATTGTCTTTAGGGAGCTAGAGGAAGTCCACTGTGGTGTGGGTGCTATGTCCAGGATGAGAAGTGGTGAGGCTGGAGGGTACACTGGGCCAAGTCATGAAGTATCAAGGGCAGTCCATCCATTTTTATTTCCTTTTTCAACATCTTCAACTAGATTGTTCCTGGGACTATCACAGAGATTTTCAAATGCTCCCTAATTTCTAATCTGGGATAAAGAAGCCTTTTGAGCTGCAATTATTCCTTTAGTGCTATCCCACTTCTTGCCTTCTAGATGGCTGGGCTTGAAAAATATCTAAATGTTGGTGGCTCTAAAATTTCCTGACAGTGGATTTCCATTCTTTGATTTATCAATGGAAGATTTTCTAGTTATTGTATACACTCCATAGGTCATTTGAAGTGGGAGCTCTAGAGACATTCCAAAGTCCTTCAGATGACATTTTTCTTACCTCTTCTGTGTTGATTCATAAGGAATCTATTTGGGATGGGATTTTTTTTTGGGTGGAATTACTTATTTTCAATACTGGGAATCAAATCTAGGGCCTTATATGCTAGGCACATGCTCTCCTACTTAGTTATATCCCTATCCCTTTTTATTTTATTTTGAGATAGAGTCTCACTACGTTGCCTAAGCTGTTCTTCAATTCCTGGACTCAAGTGATTCTCTGTACTCTGCTTCCCCGTACTGGGACCACAGATGCATGCTGCTGCTCCTGGCTGAAATAATCTTCTTTTCTTTTTTGCTACTGGAGATTGAACCCAGTGATGCTTAGCCACTGAGTCACATCCCCAGCCTTTTTATTTTTTATTTTGAGACAGGGTCTAAGTTACTGAGGCTGGTCTTGAATTTGTAATCCTCTTGCCTCAGTCTCCCAAGTCACTGGGTTTATAGACATGTGCCACGGCACCTGACTTCGCTGAAATAATCTTAAGGGGTAGATTATAAATGTTATAGTAAGGTTATTGTGAGTTTCAGAATATAATGTTTAACATTTTTGCGAAAGTTTTAGAGATAGTTTCAGATGTTCTCTTTTTTCTTTTTCTTTTGGTACCAGGGTTTGAGCCCAGTGGCACTTAACCACCTACCCACATCTCCAGCCCTTTTTGTATTCTATTTTGAGTCAGGGCCTTGCTAAGTTGCTGAGGCTGGCTTTGAACTCAAGATCCTCCTGTTTCAGCCTGGGATTACCGGGGTGCACCACCATGCTGAGCTCGCCTTTCTTTCTTTCTTTCTTTCTTTCTTTCTTTCTTTCTTTCTTTCTTTTTTAAACAAGAACAGTTTCTGTAATGTCTAGACACCCTGCCAGGTGGAGGAGTAATTAATTATTGAGTAGTTACTATTGCTTTTATGCGGATGAAGAGAAAATGGGTTCATTAACAGATTCCCAGCTAAGTCTCTAGGTTTCTAATTGGTCTCTATCTTAGCTTTCCATTCTTTCTCTAACTTCCCCTTCCCCCAGTTAGGCCTTTCCAATTCTCCTGGGAGCTTTTTTTTTTTTTTTAAAGAAAAAGGGGACAGTGAGGGAGAGAGAGAAAGAAGCAGTTTTTATTTAGTTTTTCGTGTGACTTTCATTCCTCACTTTGTTGTATATGTGGTGCTAGGTTTGAACTCGCATACTTGCCCATGCCAGGCAAGCGTCATAACTGCTGAGGCACCGCTCCAGTCCCTTCCTGGGAGCATTTTAAAAAACGCTGAGGTGATATCATGCCACCTTTTCCCCTGTTTTTAAAATATTTTTACTACATGAGCAACATAGTAAAGGAGAGAACCCGTTTATACCATAAATCCTAGCTCTTAGTGCATATTCAATAGACGTCTTATTAAATGGACAAATATAGAAGAAGTAAATTGACTCACATTCTCATGTAGGCTCCCCATTCCTCTGTCCCAGGAATTTCCTCTACATTCTTTCTAGTGCTTAGGAATTTTACAAAGTGTTTTATTACTTTTTTTTTTTTTTTTGCGGTACTAGGGATTGAACCTGGGATGCTCTATCACTGAGCTACATCCTCAGCCCTTTTCATTTTTATTCTGAGACAGAGTCTTACTAAGTTTCCCAGTCCGGCTCCAACTTGCAATCCTGCCTCAGTCTCCTGAGTCATTGGGATTACAGGTGTGTGCCACTGCACCTGGTTTGTTTTATTTTATTTATTTATTTATTTGGTACTAGGGATTTAACCCAGGGGCCCTTTACCACTGAGCTACTATATGAAGCCCTTTTGATTTTTTTTGTTTTGAGACAGGTCTCATTAAATTGCTGAGGCTGGCCTTGAACTTGCGATTCTCCTGCATCAGCCTCCCAAGTTGCTAGAATTACAGGTGTGAGGTACTACTTCAAGCTTGTATATTATTACTTTTAATTAGTACATAATAATTATACATACTTATGAATTAGTGTGGCATTCCAGTCCATGTATGCAATGTGTAACCATCAGATCAGAATAGCTGGCATATCCATCACCTCAAACATTTTTCATTTCTTTGTGCTGGGAACCTTCAGAATTTTCTCTGCTGGCTTCAAGATTTTTTTCCAGAGGGAGCAAACCCCCTAGCTCCTGTTCCTATCTTCTGCTCTGTGTCTGACATTCTCTTGTATTTGTAGGTACTCTGTTCCACCTGAGCATGGAAAACGGTTGGAGCGCCTTGCCAAAGGTACTGTCTCCTCCCTCCTGTGAGCTGTGCACCTAGCTCTCAAACGTCCCTTCTCTGTGGTCAGATCTTGTGTGGCCTTTCACAGACTACAGGCAAAGGATGGGGTCAACTGCTAGACTGGCTCCCTTAGCAGAATAGCTATAATCTGAGCCTTTTCCTACGGTGTCCAAGAAGGTATATTTAGTCCTTCCTTTGACTATCTTTGTCTCAGTCCCACCAAACTTTGGTTTCTTTTACCACTTAAGTACGCAAATCATATTGATTCTAGTTCTGATTTTCTTACCAAAACTCCCAACTGTTTAAAAGTAAAAATTGAGTTATTTTGTGTTTTGGTCTTTTAAGTGGACTAGATTTGTACCTCCAGAGTCTTACTTCAGGAAGGCCAGGGTAGATTATGCTGTAGAAGTGTTATTATTGACAAAAGAATGCAGTCTCAATCTTTGAGTACTGGAGAGAATTCTAAGAAGTTTGAAAGTGCTGTTAAGAACATAGGCACCTTGGTTGCTCCTAAGAGTTTGATTACCCATATAATAATGTCCTACCTGGGAGAGCCCAGAGGTGCATTGTAGAATCTTTGAGTCTGCCTGGAGTTAGAAAGATTCTTGGATAACCAGTGTGATTGGTTCTTCTTATCATCCAGATGAGATTCATATGTGTGAAATGACTCCGGGATTGTATAACTCATGTGGAACATGAAATAATCTAGACCCATTGTACATTTAAACAGGCTTTTTCCCAGGAAGTGCTCAAAGCTGTGAAGCTTTTCTCCGTCATAAGATGACCCTGATTTCCCCTTTAATGCTGAAAAAATATGGCATTCCCTTTGACAAGGTGAGCTGATATTACATACAGAAGTTCTTAGGCTTACAAAGAAACTACCCTTTCTGGTCTTTGTTTTACAGAGTTTTATTGTAGTTCATCACCATCCCTTTGATCTAGGGTGAGGCTTTGAAAGGGGCTAGTGTGCCATGGGAGAGTCAAATCGCCTGCACAGTGTTAAATTTGGAGGAAGGATTAATTACAGTCATGGTGTGCAACTAGTGTCTTAGGGCTTTGCATTTTATACAAGACAGTACGACACCAGTGTTTATGGTTTATCCTTGGTTGCTTAGCTATTTGGTGACAGAACCAGAGCTTAGGAGTCCCATTTTATAGACTGTGCCTTGTATGGCAGCTACTTCAAGTCTGCTCTTCTTCAGGTGACCCAAGAAGCCGGAGAGTTTATGATCACTTTTCCTTATGGTTACCATGCTGGCTTTAATCATGGCTTCAACTGTGCAGAGTCTACCAATTTTGCTACTCGTCGATGGATTGAGTATGGCAAACAAGCTGTGCTGGTAAGTCTTCATTTTTTTAAATTAAACTTTTTTTTTTTTTTTTTTTTCCGAAAGAGAGAGGGACAGTGAGTGAGAGACAGAATCAATTTTATTTAATTTTATCCAGTATTTCATGTGGCTTTTTTAAGAAAGAGAGAAGGACAGAGAGACAAAGAGAGAAGCAATTTTTATTTAGTTTTTCATGTGACTTTCATTCCTCTTGACACTTTGTTGTGTACATGGTGTTGGGATTTGAACTCGTGTACTTGCGCATGTGAGGCAAGTGCTGTAACCTCTGAGACACCGCTGCAGCCCCTCATGTGGCTTTTTGTTGCTTGGACATTACTGGACATTACATTGTGTATGTGGTACTGGGGTTTGAACCCATGTCCTTGTGCATGTCAGGCAATGGCGATAGCTGCTGAGCCACCAGTCCCACCCCTGGTAAGTCCTCTTGATATCTCTCTATTATACTATGACTAAAGATGTCGGGTTGAACAAATTCTTGTTAGTGTCAGAATATTTTTTAAAGTGCCAGAATTCAGAGGCTGGAGAGGTGGCTCAGTGATAGCGGACTTGCCTGGCATGTATAAGGACCCAGGTTCAAACCCCAGCACAACATGCACAATTAATTGTTGGAGAAACAAAAATCCAGATGAAAAATAAATAAAATTGAGTCTCTTTCTCTTTTTGCTTTTTAAAAAAAGGTGCTGGAATTCAGAAAGAGTGATGGGGAATGTGTAAAAGTGTTCATGAAGATTTTTTTTAAATGTATTCAGCTTTGGGAATTAAAAAAATGGGAGGTTCCACACTTAAGTCTTTGACATTGAAACTGTACTCACATATTGTCAGCATTTCTTGCTGTAGCCATTCTGAAATTTTTCTGTTGAAAAAGTCTTAGGCATTTACTTGTGTTGTAAGCAAGCATCAAGGCTGGACCTGAGGCCCCAAGTACTAGGCTTGTTTGTGTATTCCCCACTTAGATATCCAAAGGCAGGTGGCTTTGACCAACCCAGGACCTAGCTGCAGAGCCACATCACTACCCATCCTCTGTGCACTCTTGTTACAGTCCAGATGAACTCACTCATGTGCCCTTTTTTCACACACTCTACCATTTTTCTGCTTCCCTCATGTTTGAAGGCTCTAAGGACCGTGTGTGCTTGGCCTGTGAACTGGAACAGTGTAGTTTTAAAGCATTTCATTCTTTTTTATATTGGAGGGAGGAGGTGGGATGAGGTGGAAACAGATAAGGTTTGCTTCATCTGCTGGCTACTTGTGACAGTGCTCCTGCAGAAAGGATATGGTGAAAATCTCCATGGATGTGTTTGTGAGGAAGTTCCAGCCAGAAAGATACAAACTGTGGAAAGCTGGGAAAGACAGCACAGTAATTGACCATACTCTGCCTACACCGGAAGCAGCCGAATTTCTCAAGGAGAGTGACCTGCCCCCAGGAGCTGGGAATGATGAGGAATGCCCAGAAGAGGACATGGAAGGGCTTGAAGATGGAGAGGAGGAAGAACTGAAGAGAAGGTAACAGGCAGCCTTTGGGCCTGAGTGTTGAGGGTGGGTGCCTGGGCAGCTCCCACAACCTGCAGAGTCTGTGACTAAGGGGGTGTTTGAGCTAAGCTGAGGACTCTCAGAGCCAGAGCATTCAGCACTGCCTTGTGGCTTTTACTCAGTAATGAGGATAATAAATCTGTAGTTGGCTGGAACAAGGGGCAGGGCCTCCCCTGTGCCAGAAAAGTCAGTTTGTCTTATCAGAGTGTATTCTGTTTTTATTTTTTATTTTTGTGGTATTGGGGATTGAACCCATGGGTGCTCTACCACTGAGCTACACCCCCCCCCCCCGAGTGTTTTATTAAAAAGGAAAGTATAGTTGGTCATGGTGGCGCATGTGTCTAAATCCCCTGAGGCAGGAGGATGGTGAGTTCAAAGCCAGCCTCAGCAATGTTGCAAGGCCCTAAGCAACTTAGTGGGACCCTATCTCAAAATAAAATATATATAAAAAAGGGCTGGGATATGGCTCAGTGGTTAAGTGCCCCTGGCTGCAATCCCCAGTACCAAAACAAAGGGAAAGTATGATGGTGGGATCAAGAGTTTCTGGGGCATGGGCACTAGGGAGATATATGTCTGCCAGTGTTGTCAGAGTCAGAGCCAGTGCTCCTAGAATAGTTTGTCCTTGTGGGGTTCTCAGTATATGCTAGGCACTCTACTGAGTACTCTGTACTTCTTCTCAATCTTTACCCCCAAATCTCTGAGGTGGGCAGGGACATGTTGATGGACTGAACTCACAAAGAGGTGAAGTCCTTTGTCTCTGATCATACAGATAAGAGTTTTGAACCACCACTGACAAGTTCTGGGCATTCATTTTGTGTTGTGTGCACATGTTTGAATGTGCTTGGATAAGTGGGTGGGTATATGGGCTCTTAGAACATAAGTCTTCTTCTTTGCAGCCTAGCCAAACACCGTATAGGGACAAAGAGGCACAGAGTTTGTCTTGAAATACCACAGGAAGTGAGTCAGAGTGAGCTCTTCCCCAAGGAGGAACTGAGTTCTGGACAGTATGAGATGACGGAGTGCCAGGCCACCCTTGCTCCTGTGAGACCTACCCACAGCTCGGTGCGGCAAGTCGAGGATAGCCTCCCCTTCCCAGGTGAGTTGACCCTGGTACATTTTTTACAGCCCTAACTGACACTTGTTTGTCCTTTGTGTGAGGAATATTGAGTGCAGGATCAGAAATGAAAGTGAGGAGAATGAGGTCTGTGAGCAAACTTGTAATTGGAATATGAGAAGTGCTTTGGGGATATGCAGGGTGGAAGAGGCAAGGAGGGAAAGGCCTGTCCCTGTCCTGGTAAGTACTGAGGGAAATGCTGAAACTTGGTGAGGGCCACTGATGGGCATAAGGATGGGAAGCTGGTGGTGATTTCCTCTAAGTGAGATATTAGGGGTGGGAAGGGTGGAAGATAGTTATGTGGCCAGATGAGGCTGGCGAAGAAGGATGAGATGATGTAGGGAGGACTGCCATTTTATTTTACTCTTTATTTTTTGGTATGGGGGTTTAAACGCAGGAAGACAACCACTGAGCAACATCCCCCAGCCTTTTTTTTTTTTTTTTTTTTTTTTTTTTGTACACCATCCTATTTTTTTATTTTGAGAAAGGTTCTCACTAAGTTGCTTAAGCCCTGAGTTGCTTAAGTAGCTGAGGCTGGATTTGAACTTATGGTCCTCCTGGCTTAGCCTCCTGAGTTGCTAGGATTACCTGTGTGCATCACCATACCCAGCACATTACTTTTTATTTTTGTTTATTTCATTTGTGGTGCTAGGGATTGAACAGGCGGATGCTCTACCACTGAGCTTTATCCCTAGCCCTTTTTATTTTTTATTTTATGTATTTTTTGGTACTGTGGGTTGAACCCAGGGGTACTTTTCCATGGAGCGCCATCCCAGTCGTTATTTTTTATTTTGAAACAGGATCTTTCTAAGTTGCTTGAGGTTCTCGTGATGTTGCTGAGGCTGCCCGCAACCTTGCAATCCTCCTCCCTCAGACTCCTGAGCTGCTGGGATTACAGGTGTGCATCACTGTGCCCAGCACCTTTTATATTTTTTATTTTGAAACAAGGTCTTGCCAAGTTGTCCAGGCTGGTCTTGAATTTAGAAACCTCCTGCCTCAGCCTCCCTAGTAGCTGGGATTATAGGTATATGCTATCATGCCCAGCGTATTGTTTAAAATTTTTAATTGACATGTAGGTGTACATGTTAATGGGGTACACTATGACAATTTGATATGTAAAGATCAAATTTACGGTGCCTTTTTATAGTTTGTTCACTTGAAGGCTTGAGAATTCGTTTGTAAGAGAGTAGTGTAGTCAGTAGTGGTTCAGAGCACTCACCAGATGGTCATGAGGCTAGATTTGTTAGGGAGAGGCTTGTTTCAATCTTGGTCAGGTTTGAAGAAGTCTGTTGATAATCCCATGGTACGTCTGCTGACAGTCAGATAGCAGTGTGTACTCAAACCCTGAGGCTTAGATGGCTTCTCTTCAGCATATCTTCTGGTTGGGGTGTCTGGGTCCTCTGCTGAGCTCAGGCCTGAATCTCTTATAGGAGTGTGAGGAAGTGACAGCAGCTGCTTGCTAAGTGCTTTCTGTACAGGCAGTTTCCATCTTATACCAGTCGTTATAGTTAGGAGGCCTGAAGATAAGTGGCAGTATCCTCACATGACAAATAGAGGAAGACATGGAGACCTGAGAGGCCAAGGCATTAGCCCAGATCCATAAGGACCCCATAACTGAAAGAGCCAGGATTTGAACCAGGTCTGTCTCCCAGCCCATGTTCTTTGTGCTTTACCATTGTCTTCATCAATTCATGTATGCAGGAGGAACCTGGCTCTATCTAATGTCTGTGTATGTTTCAGATTACTCCGATTCCGCTGATGTTAAATTCGAAGAGCTCAAAAACGTCAAATTAGAAGAGGAGGAGGAGGAGGAGGAACAAGAGGCAGCTGCCCTGGATCTTTCTGTGAATCCTGCTTCTATAGGAGGACGCCTTGTCTTCTCTGGTTCCAAAAAGAAATCATTTTCTAGCCTCGGCTCCAGTTCTTCCCGGGATTCTCTTTCTTCTGATTCAGAAACCAGTGAGCCTCTCTCCTGTCAAACCCAAGGGCAAACAGGAGTTCTCACTGTGCACAGCTATGCCAAAGGGGATGGCAGTATCACTGTGGGAGAGCCATACGCAAGGAAGAAAGGCAGTGCCCTCAGAAGTATCAGTGAACGAGAGCTGGCAGAGGTATGGCTCCGGGCAGTATCATGGGAGTCAGCTACTCTGGAAGGCATCCTGCAAAGGGGAGGTGGGCTTGTGGATTGGAGATGCTGCAGGTGTCCAGGAAGGCAGGAGAGAGACCCTGTCAGCGCCTCCAGTCTGCATTGTTGTGTCTGATAAAAAGCCAAGTAGCATTCATTCTTTTCCATCTTGTTCTTTACTGAGCATTCCTTTTCTCTTTCTCTGAGTGACTGTTGATCCTGAGCACTGTATCCATCAGCCTCAGTGACTGGCGGATCTGCAGCCTAGTTAGTACACATTAGTGTGGGTGGGATCCCTTCCTCTGACCCTCCTTGCTGTAGAAGCACAAGGGTTAGAAAGGTAGCTTTTGCAGCCCAGATGCTTGGGAATTTGAGATTCAGTGACCCTTTTACTCTATAATTCAAGGCAATTTTTCTCACAAAGCTTGACTTCCCTGGGGAGACCTGGTGTATCATTGATAGGTCATTCATTTGGAGACCAAGATGCTTAAAAGTGTAAATGCGAACATTTGTTCAGGCTTTGTCCTAGAAAACACTGTCACCAGAAGCTTTTTCTTGTTTTTGTGCAAAATGGCTCTTGGTGGGTTTGCTCTGCTGAGAGGGATTCAGAGAGTGTATCAGGTGGGCCTGGACTCATACCACCCAAGTGACCTGCTCTTACTCTGTGGCCTCACAGCTTGTGTGAGCCAAGCTATTGCTTGTAGTTTGGAATGGCATGCAGTAGAAGTTTGTGCGGAAGGTCCTTGTGATTCCTTATTCTTGTATCTTTACTTTTTTTGATGCTAAGGATCAAACCTAGGGCCTTGTGCACATTAAGTACATATTGTATTGCTGAGCTACACCCCTGACCCCTTCTTTATTCTTGAAAAATTTCTTTCTCAAAAGTTTTTGTTAGGGGCTGGAGTGGTGGCTCGGCGGGTTACAGCGCTTGCCTGGCATTTGCGAGTACACGGATTCAAACCCCAGCACACACGTACACATCTATCTAAATGTCAGAGCAATGAAAGCCATGTGAAAAACTCAATTAAAAAAAATTGATTCTCTCTGTCTGTCTGTCTCTCTCTCTCTCTCACTGCCGTTCTCTCTTAAAAAGAAAAAAAAAAGTTTTTGTTATGGGTACTATGGTACATGTCTGTAATCCCACTACTCAGGAGGCTGAGGCAGGAGAATCTCAAGTTCAGGGCCGGCTCAGCAACTTACCAAGGCTCTAAGCGAGACTTAGAGCCTTACCAAAGCTCTAAGTGAGACCTTGACTCCAAAAAGAACTGGTGATGTGGCTCAGTGATGAAGTGCCTCTGGGTTTCAAAACAAAAAAAGTTTTTATTATGAAAAATTTCTAAAGTACATGGAAGTAGAATGCCATCGTGAGTCCCCATGCTTTTTCATCATCCACATATAATTATTAACATTTGGTGTCTTTGCTTTGTGACTCCTTTTGTATGCAAATTGTCTTAGTATTACCTATCCCTTTTTGTGTTTGGATTTTCCCTTTGTCTTTTTTCTTTTTTTAAGAGAGAGAGGGACTATGAGAGAAAGAGAATTGGCTTTATTTAGTTTTTCATGTTGCTTTTGTTTCTCCAACACTTGTGTACGTGGTGCTGGAGTTCAAACTTGCATCCCTGTGCATGCCAGGCAAGCACCACAACCACTGAACCACTGCTCCAGTCCTTTCCCTTTGTCTTGAATACTAAAATTCTTACCTGCCTTCTTTTGAGTCTCAGGGCTCAGTTCCTGTAGACTTCCTTTTACATTTGAATGTTCCACCGTCCTTCTCATGGCCTCTGGTTGCTGTGCTTTCTGCCCTCTGTGAGAGAGGGGATTTTAGCTTTTCCAAGCTGGAGTTCTTTATCCGTGCAGTGCCACCTGGCCATTCTTCCTCACAAGATCTCAAGCCTCCATTTTCTGTGTTGCTACAGTTCACCCTGTCCTGCTTCTGCAGCATTCTCCTGACTGTCTTGCCATAACAATCATAAAGCATCTAAGAAGTAGCAAGGACTTATATATGGTAAATACTTCATATGCATTGTTCATACTATGTATTACTGTTAAATTTATTTTAGTAGAGTCAAACTTTTGTGTAGTTTTTTCTTTTTTTTTTTTCTTGAGAGGGTGCTGCAAAGAAGCAATAAAAAATACCATGATATCCATCTCTTTTCCTGCCAAATTTGTAATTAGTTAAGTGATGGCTAGAAGAATCAGGCACATGGAACTTAGTATGCTGCAGTGTTACCAGTTAACATGATTGAACAAAGTGACTTTTAACCCCTGGCCTGATGACCCTGCTACTTATGTAACCTCAATTAGATGAATGATCTATGTAGTCATAGACAGTCTTGATATCCACAGGTCCCTTGTGGGAACAAAGCATTTCCCATTCAGCTTCCACATGGTAAGGATGAGACCAGAACACTATCCTGCAGAAGGGAGATCCTGGCTAAGTGGTACACACTTAGCATATCCAAGGCAGCGAGAGAAGCCAGGAAGCCGCTTCTCACAAGCCTCTGAGTGCCTTCCTGATTCCTTTTCCTTTCTGTGAGGACTTCTCTGCTTTAGCCTGATTGGTAAATACCATTCTCCACTCCACTAGCCACCCCTCTACCCCAGCATGCTGGCTAGTTTGAACAACTTAAAATTATCCCAAAACACTATGACTATTCTGCCTCTATTGTTCTTCTTTGTAATCATTTATAGCCTGTCTGCTGTGGGCCAGGACCGTACCTTTAACTCATAAGCTCCTCAAGCACTAGAAGAGTAGACAGGTAGGAGTAGATAGTTCCAGCATTTGATGATAGGTTATATAGGACTAGTTGGAAGAATTGGCAGCTTCGCCTGTGGTTGGGGAGGAATTTAGGATGGCTGTAGAGAAGGATACATTTTGCCTGAGCCAAGAGGTTAGAAGGAGTACGCCAGGTAGATGGAATGAAATTGAGGCTAGAATTTGGGAGAGGTGATGATAGCCTTTGCCAAGGTCAAAGCATATGGGGGTCTTCAGAGGTTGGTTTGTCTTAGGTATCTAGGATTGGAAAAGACCTTGGATACTGTTAGAGGGCATCGAGAACCTGAACGAACTGTGTGTTGTGGGGTGCACCCACAACCAGCTAGTTGGGAGGCTGAGACTGGAGGATTGCAAGTTCCAGGCCAGCCCCAAAAACTCAGTGGTGATGATCCCCTGGGTTCCAGCCCTACTATTGCAAAAGAAGAAAGCAAAAGAGCCAGAATGTGGCAGGGTGTGCAAGGGGAAGAGTGGGCTGGCAAAAGGTCTTGCACCCTACATCTGAGTTTGGAGAACCAAGAGCTTGGTCTTGTATTTCATACATGGTATGTGTGTATATATGTACGTGTGCGTGACTGTGTATGTGTGTGTGTGTGTCTGTGTGTGTGTATATTTTTTTTTTCATACCAGGGATTGAATCCAACGGCATTTAACCACTGAACCATATCCCTGGTCTGCAGAATTTTTTTATTTTGAGGCAGGGTCTCTCTCAGTTACTTAGGCCTTTCTAAATTGTTGAGGCTGGCTTTGAACTTGCGATTCTTCTGTCTCAGTCTCTTGAGCCACTGGGATTACAGGCATGTGCCACCATACCCAGCCATGGTATATTCTTTTAAATGCAAATAGAAAGATGAAAGGTGAATAATGCAATGCTGTCATGGTGAATAATGCAATAGTTGTCAGGCTCTTGCCACATTGTCTTTACTCATTCTGTTTTTTTTTTTTTTTTTAAAGAGGAACAGTGAGAGAGGAGAGAATCAATTTTTTAAATTTAGTTTTTCATGTGACTTTTGTTGCTCTTACATTTTGTTGTGCACCTTGTGCTGGGCTTTGAACCCACATCCTTGTGCCTGCCAGGCAAGTGCCGTAACTGCTGAACCATTGCTCCAGCCCCTTGCTAAATTTTTTTAAGGCGAAGCTCAGCTATCATGCTCTTTCTTCCCTGTTTAAGTTGTATTTCTTTTCTTTTCCTTTTTCCCTTTTTTTTTAAGATAGGGAGAGAGAGAATCAACTTTATTTATATTTTCATCAGGCCTTTGTTTCTCGGATGTTCATTTGTGTATGTGGTGCTGGGGTTTGAACCCAGGTCCCAGTGTTTGCCTGGTATGCGCGAGGACACAAGTTCAACCCCGGCACCATATACACAACAAAGTGTCTGAGGAATGAAAGTCACATGGAAAACTAAATAAAGATTGCTTCTTTCTTTCTCTCTCTGTCCTCTCTTTCTTAAAAAAAAAAAAAATCATTAATCACTATGCTGTTGTTATCGCTAACAAAATTATAAAGGATATTTTTTGTTTCGGTACTGGAGGTTGAACTGAGGGGTACTTTACCACTGAGCTACATCCCCCATCCGTTTTTAAATTTTGAAACAGGGTCTTGCTTGGTTGCTGAGGATGACCTTCAGTTTGTGATTCTCCTGCCTCAGCCTCCTGAGTTGCTGAAATTACAGGCTTGTGCCACCATGCCCAGCCAGTAAAGGAGCTTTTGTGCTGGTCAGGAAGGGAGTTCAGTTCAAGTCATGTTGAGTGTCACCTGCTTGTGAAGTAGGCTATGGAGATGTATATACATAGACTGAAGCCCAAAAAGTGCCTGTAGGTTTTTGAGACACCGGGAGAGTGTCAGTGAACATGAAAGAGTGAGGTTAGAGTGAAGAATGTCCACAATATGTATGTAGGTAGGGGAATAAAGATAGAGTGGTTTATGTATAGCCAGGGGAAAAGGACTCAAGACAGTGAGATACGGCTACATGTGCCTGCCAAGTGAGAGAAGTTTAAGATAAGTAGGGAGAGGGGAGTGATTGGATCCTGGGTGCTCTAAACAAGATAGACAGGAGGAGGATCCCATCACAGGTGGAGGGACAGGAAGGGATGACTGCAGATAGGTTACCCTCTTCCCAATGGTGGTAAAATACACATGACAGAAACTACCATTTTATTAATTTTTAGTGTACTCTTCAGTGGCTCTTCAGTGGCAGTAGTACATTTCACATTGTTGTGTGACCTTCACCAGGATGCAGCTGGTTTTGAGGTGGGAGGAAATAGATTGTCTTCTCAGGTCTCCTGACATCTCTCAGATACCTGTGTCAGTTTTGACTCAGCCCATGATGAAAGCCACTATTCCTAGAAATTTCCCTGCTTCCTCTGTGGTTGCCTTTCTCCTTTGGAACCCTGCAGTACTTGCTCCTCAGTATAAGTGTCATAGGCTGGTGAAGAAGGTAAACTTCTAGAAGCTAGGCTGTGTGCCACATTCATCATCATCTCTTACCACAGCATGGCTTTGGCCCATGAGCCCTCTGGAATCATGGAACAAGTGATTAGAAAGAATGTCAGGTTTGTTTTCATAATAAACTGACTTAAGAACTGATTGGTTGGTTGAATGGAAGACTGACTGATAGTAGGTGTGTGAAGCCAAACAGCTTTACCCATCGCTGGAGAGGTTTGATTGCGTTATGTCTGTATTTGGAAACAGCTATATATCTGAGGATGCCTGTGTTCCCCAATCCCACTTTAGGATCCCCCAAGCTCCATTTGGGACCACTCACTGTTCAGCGTATATGTTACCATCTATGCCAGGGGTCTTGTATAGAGCAGTCTGGTAAATTGCAGATTTGGTGAAAGTGCCCTGGTTGATACACTGATGAAGCGCCAAAGCTATAGGGTTTTCATTTAACTACGAATGAACCACAGCAGTGTGTGTGCTGCAGAAGGTCTAGTTGGTTTTAACTGCTTTGAGAAATGAGTTTTCAGAACAAGACTGGAGAACAGTTGCTGCTGCCTGCTGCTGCTTTTTCTTTTTCTTTTTTTAGTACTGAGGATTGAATCCAAGAGTGCTTAACCACTGAGTCACATCCTCAGTTGTTTTTTTTTTTTTAATTTTTTTTTTTTTAAAGAGAAGGACAGTGAGAGAGAGGCAGAGAGAATCAATTTTTATTGAGTTCTTCACATGGCTTTCGTTGCTCTGATACTTAGTTGTGTACATGGGTTGCTGGGGTTTGAACCCATGTACTTGCCCATGCCAGGTAACCACCGAGCCACCGCTCTAGCCCCCCTTTTTATTTTGAGAAAGGGTCTCAATAAATTACTTCGGACCTTGCTAATTTACTGAGGCTGGCTTTGAACCTGTGACCCTCATGTGTTCAGCCTCCCAAGTTGCTGGGATTACAAGTTGCACCACTATACCCTGCCAGTTGCTTCTTTGTATAGCACAAGCCTCATCAGGGACTTTGACCTTGATACTTTGTGCCAGATGTTAGAAGAAGGAACAGAATTCCAGAGCCTTGTGCTGCAGGCCTCATATAGGCAGGATCCTGGAAATCAGTACCTGCTGCCTCATCCATCCTCAAAATGAGCCCTTCAGGGTAGAATTCATGATCCCTCTTTTATAGGTGGTCTTGCTTCTTACCAAGGCTCACAGTTAGGTGGCTGAATGGGGATTTGAACCATCACATTGTTATATACTGAAGGGATTTAGAAATTGGAGCTCATTGTAGGGAGGAGGCTGTGGATGGCATTGTAGCAGGAGGAACATTTGGCCAGGAAATGAGGAAGATAACCCACATATTTCAATAGATGTTTTGGTCAGATACAGCATAATGTCAGTGGAAAGTGCAGACTTCATGCTGAGACACAAGGTCTTCCTTTGACTGGGTTATAAGTTCCTCAAGGTTAGAGGTCATGTCTCCTCCAACTATGCATTGCCAGGGCATTATGGACAGTATACTGGGTATACATGCTGGGGCATAGGAAGCACTTGGAACCAACAAGATAAAGGCATCTTCCACCTTCCCAAAGCTGCAGTCTGTTGTTCTTGATCTTGACTCTTCTGTTCTCTAATGCTAGGATCTATAAAATGTTCTGTCCTTATCCTCTACCGTACATTAGTTTTTTTATTGCTGCTGTTACAAGTTACTACAGAAACAACACAAATTTATTATTTTATGGTTCTTGAGTTCAGAAGTCTGCAGAGTCTCTGTTAAAATGAAAATGTTAGGGGCTGGAGCAGTGGCTCGGTGGTTATGACGTGCTTGCATTGCATGCACCAGTACGTGAGTTCAAACCTCAGCACCACGTACATGTGAAGCGTCTGAGGAATGAAAGTCACATGAAAAACTAAATAAAAATTGCTTCTTTCTCTCTCTCACTCTCTCATTGTCCCCTCTTTCTTAACAAACAAACAAAAAAAAGTGTTAATAGAGCTGTGTTCCTTCTTGGGAGCTCAAGGAAAAGAATCCATTTCCTTGCCCTTTCCAGCTTCTACAGGCCACCCTCATTCCTTGGCCCGTGACTCTTGTGTCTCCAGAGGTAGCAACATGTAGCCAGGTTGTTCTCGGATCATGTCACTAGGTTGGACAGGCTCCTTTTGCTTTCCTCACTTGTTGTTAGCACCATTGGGATTACATTGGGCCTGCCTAGTTATTAACCCAGGATAATTCCCATTTTAAGGTCGTCTGATTAGTAGCCTCAGTTCTTCTTTGTCTTAGTAATATAACATTAACAGGGATTAGAATGTGCAAGGCCTTTGGGGACTGTTACTCTGTCTACCGTGTATCTTAATATCTCCTTTTTATAAGCTTTTTATCTTTTGGGTATAAAACCATACTTATATAGCCCCTATTATAAAATTCGGTTCTGGAGAATGTTTTTCAAACTATGATCTGATGCCTTCTCTTGTTCTTCAAAATAGGCTCTTTGTTGTGTTCACTCATTAGTTTCTAACTGTCTGCTGGAACTAATCTCAAAAAAAATTCCCGATAACTCGCAGTTGCTGAGGAATTTCATCACTCCTGTTTAGTTCTTCTGGTATCTCTTTCTTGAAACTGTCCTTTTCTTAGCTTTCTGAAGTTCATCTTACCTCTCTGCCTCTGAATCTTGTTTTTCTCATCATCCCTCAATCCCTGGAAGGCCTGATCTTCAGTCAGAATTATCTTCTACTGGTAATTGCTTCTACTCCCACAATTTTAATTCTGTATTTTTTGGTGTTCTGTTTTGTTTCTTTTGAGATTGGGCCTTACTGTGTTGCCCAGGCTGGTCTCAAGTGATCTTCCTGCCTCAGCCTCCCAAGTACCTGGGACTTACAGGCATGTGCCACCGTCTGGTGATAACTTTTATTGCTGAACCTGATTCTAAGGATTCCCAAATTTACAGCTTTTGCTCTGATCTCTTTTCTGAACCCTAGTCTGAATTTCTTACTGCCTCCCTGAGGATTTCCAGATAGGTCTATAACGTATGTCCTACATGCAGCATATTGAATTGGTTTGTTGTCATTCCCCACTTTCTTTGCAGGAGTCCTCTTAAGTGTATCTCACCTTGGTGATCTACATAGAAATTCCCACCATCTCTGATTCTCTTATTCTCATTCTTTTTCTTTCTAGTCTCTGCCACATGTCAGGTTTAGGCCTATTATGTAGATGTCTTCAAAGAGGGGAGTGTAAAAAGATTATTGGGGTATAGGAATAAAATGAAGTGAACTTACTTTTTACCTTACCCTTTTACAGGATATTATTTTAAAACACATAAGAGGCTGGGTATGGTATTACTGGCCTGTAATCTCAGCTGTTCTGGAGGTTGAGGTAGGAGGATTACAAGTTTGAGGCCAACCTCAACAATTAAGCAAGACACTCAGGAACTTGATGAGTCCCTGTCTCAAAATAAAAAATAATAAGGGCTGGGGAGGTAGCTCTGGGGTAAAGCACTCCTGGATTCAGTCCCCAGTACAAAACAAAACAAGTGGTAGTATATATAACTTAGTAAGTGTATGCAGGTTGGAGTGCGTACTTTTTTCCCCCAACAAAATAATATAATATATTTATATTCTGAAAATTAGATTTATTCCCTAGAGCCCCCCCCCCCTAATTACTCACCTTTGTCCCTTCCCCCTCCCACCTCCTTCCCAGTACATCTCTACAAATGCCTTAGGTTGTATGTCACTACACCTTTTCAGGGTTTAATACATGAGAGTTGACCACCTTTCGTAATGGTCAGGGTTTAGCTCCAGCCTCCAAGAAGTGCATACTCTTAAATTCATTCATATAGAAATATTACTAAAAAAAATTAGGCAAGTATGGTGTTTCCAGTTTGTTTTAGCCAAAGAACCTTTTCTTTAAGTGAAGTCTTACTCATTTGAGATTGTAAATCAAAAGCAAAGCTGTTATGATCAGAAAGGAGGTGGGGCCCAGTTCATTCCAATGGAAGCTCTTGAAGGGGTATTGCTGAAGTACACAGTTGTTGCTATAATGCTGGGGTTTGAAACTGGGGTCTTATGTACACTAGAGGCAAATATTCTGTCACTAAGACGCCCCTAGTTTTCTTGATGTACTTTTCAAAAACTACTACTTTAGACAATGTGTGTAGTGTGGGTCTGATTGAAAGTCTGTGATTGTGTAAGTCTCCATGGGCACCAGGAGTAACAGGTCCCTAACATTCTTTGTCTTCCACCTTGTTCCTATAACTCTGCTGAGATCATCACTTGCTCATGTGAACCCAGATCACACATTGTCAGTCCATTTCTCCACACTTTCTTCCTTTCCTGTGCAGACTTCCTTTGTACACAGTAGGTGCTCAGTGAATATTTGTTGAATGAATGAGCAAGTGGACACTGAAATCTATTAATAATAATTACGTTTGGAGGAGCAGGCTCTATTCTGCCTGCACCTGGCCTGGGCAGAATTTGTTTTGTTTTGGGATCCGAAGTGTGGTTCTTAGTCTCTGGGGTTCATGGGCCCCCAGCACCTCCTCTGAAGTGGTACTGCAGTGTAACTGCTTTTCTGTAGCACACTAAGGCCTAAGGCATTAATTTTTGTCACTGTTGCAAAGTAGCCCTCTTCCAGGCCTCATTTCCTTGCTTAATGGGTTTTGCCAATCCTGTGTCTCCTAATGTCAGTATGACCAAATTTTAAGTGTGTTGATTAAAAAGAAACTCTTGTAGTATTAATGAGTCAATCCCGTACATCTTAAACCTAATTACATTTGCTCTGGCATTATATAAATGCAATGTTAAATCAGCCTTCCATTTCCAGCTAAGCCAGAGTTTTAGATGCACTCTGTCCTGGCTGATATTCTCCCCTGGAGAAGAAAATAACAGGAATTAGTAGTATCCATGAGAGCTGAGGTCTCACCAGTATGTAAGGTCTGTTTTCCTTGTAATGGCTCAGGTGCCTCTCACCCCCTTGGATGCCTTCTAGACTGTCAGCCTGGATGGCATCCTACCTGGAACATTATAACAGGTGCTGACTTTCGTCCAAGGAAATGGGCAACTGGGCTTCTGTGGAGCTCACAGACATGTCTTGTAGGAGTAAGCTTACGGGGGGAGAGGGCAGGGGGCGCACATGGCTCTTTTGACCTGGAGAAGAATTGTTTTTGGTATGTTTGTTTCAGTCCGCTGGGGATTAAACCCAGGGCCTTGCACAAGTTAGGCACATATTGTACTACTGAGGTACATTCCCAGACCCTTTTTATTTATTTATTTCTTCTTTATTTATTTACTACTACTACTACTACTACTACTACTTATTATTATTATTATATTGTGTGTGTGGTGCTGGGGATTGAACCCAGGGCTTCATGCTTGTGAGGAAAGTAATCTTCCACTGAGCCATTTCTCTAGCCCCATTTGATTTTCATTGTAAGTATAACCTCTCTTGTGTGTGTGTCAAGTTGAGGCAAGACTAATTTGATTCCCTGTGGTCTGCTCAGGTTGCAGATGAATACATGTTTTCTCTGGAGGAGAATAAGAAGTCCAAGGGTCGTCGTCAGCCCTTGAGCAAGCTTCCGCGCCATCACCCGCTGGTGTTGCAGGATTGTGTTAGTGATGATGGTAAGCATAGTCTCCTCTCTTCACTAGGGGCAAAGTGGCTTATCATGTTGGTGCTTTCTCTGACAGGACATCAGAAAGCTATACTAAGGGGTGAGGGTGGGCCTGTGGCTTAGCAGTTTTCTGTGATACTCCATACAGAGGATAGGATTTCCTTTTATATCTAGTTTGTAATCAGATTTCATTAATAGTTTGAGTATCATGGTATGTACTTAATATGGGATAATTGCATGCAGGTTCTTTCCTTTCTTCTCCTAGGAGATACAAGGCTGATTTTTCAGAATAGCAAATTGTGTCAATGATGCCAAGCCCTGTCCTGGATGTGTGGATACAAAGCTAAGATATGTCTATGCCCTCCAGATGCTCACAGGGTAGTGGGGCAAACTGAAAGGTAAATAGATCTAAAGAAAGAAGAGGGGCCAATTTAGGCAGTGTGGATAGCATGAGTAACTGTGGAGAGGAGAAATGGGAGTGTATGTGCAGAGGAACTGTTCTCAGTTCAGTGTGGCTGGATTGCAAGGGCAAGCCTAAAGAGTGACAGGTAGGGTAGGAGAAGCAATGGAGACGTGAGGCCAGGTCACTTTTGAGGAAAGCTGTCTTCCACTGAGCCATATCTTTAGCCCCAATGGATTTTCATTGTTAGTCCACCTTCTATTGTTACTTGTGAGCTCAGAGTGAGATCTGTTTCTCAGAGGCATTCTGGAGCTATTGAAGAATGAGATGGTCAGATGGACATTAGGAAGACTGCTCCTGGTGATGGTGGCATCTTGAGGATGACTTGAGCACACCAGCTGGACTTTTGAGATATGAGGTCTGAGCTTAGAATGGTATGGGAGGGAGGGATGGGAGAAGGGAGTGTAAAGAAGATCAAGTCAGCTGAATTTGATGACTGGCTGTGGAGCTGTAAGGGTACTCAGTAAGGGAGAAGGATGAGTTGATAGTCTCTCTGGTTTATAGCTTTGGTTGGGTTTGGAGTCTTGCATTCAGTGTCTGTGGAGAATGTAGACTTTGGAGTGTCACTGGTGCTATCTCATATCATTATTAGAATAAGGGAGGTCAGTCGTGGAGAAGGCACAGAAAGGGGTGAGTGAGGTTGAGGATAGTGGACACACAGGAAGGTGGAAGGCAGCCTGTGAAGGAGACAGAGAGGGGGCTCGGAGACAGGTGCAAGGAGAACAGGAAGTGTGGCACTGAAGCTCAGAGAGTGATGACAGTAGTGGGGATAGGTTTCCTATGCTGCTAGAGCCCAAGACCCAGTAAGAAGAACAATAAGAGCCTCAGCACCCTTGGGAGAGCAATCATTTGCACTTGTTATTCTTGACTAGTGCCAGGCCCTTCCCCACCCAGTCTTTCCTTTCTGATCTGATGTTAGAGCCCCATCTCTTTAGGTTTCCTTTGTAGAAAGCTCACAATAAACTGGGTGAGAAATAGCCTGGAGATCCTCTGTGGTCAGAAAAGTGGCCAGGTCTGGAGTCAGGTCCCGAGATGTCATCTGTGCTCATCCCAGCTCCGGGAGCTCCAGCCTGCTTGCATGGTTCTTTTCTTCATGCTTTAAAGAAACAGATTGTAGAAAACAGGAAAAGCAGAAAAGTTATAAAGAGGAAAAGAAAAGTACCCATACACCTCCTTCCAGAGATGAACATAGTGAACATTTAATGTATTATCTTCCTGAGTCATATATATATATATATATATTATATATATATTTTTTCTGTGTATGTCTTTTTGTTGTTTATTTTTGGTACTGGGGATTGAACCCAGGGCCACTTAAACACTAAGCCATATCTCCAGCTCTTTTTTTTTTTTTTTTAATTTTATGACAGTCTCACTAAGTTGCTTAGGGCCTTGCTAAGTTGCTGAGGCTGGTCTTAAACTTGTGATGTTCTTGTCTCAGTCTCCCAAGTTGCTGGACTTATAGGTGTGTCCTGTTGTCCTCACACATAATAGTTTTCTTTAGTCTCTATTAGTCTGATATACCTCTTACCCCTTTTTTTTTTTAAAAAAAATTTAAATTTTTAATTTATATTTTGTGCTAGGGATTGAACCCAGGGGCACTTTACCTCTGAGCTACATCATCTGTCCTTCTTTTTATTCTTAATTTTGAGTTAGGGTCTTGCGATATTGCTGAGGCTGGCATTGAACTTGTGATCCTCCTGCCTCAGGCTTCTGAGTTGCTGGAATTATAGCACGCCTGGCCCATACCCCACTTTTTTTTTTTTTTTTTTAAAGAGCGAGGGACAGTGAGAGAGACAAAGAGAGAAACAACTTTATTTAGTTTTTTACATGGCCTCAGTTGCTCCAACACTTAGTTGTGTACATGGTGCTGAGGTTTGAACCCAGGTCCTCGTGCTTGCTAGGCAAGCGCCGAAACCACTGAGCCACCGCTCCAGCCCCCAAATCCCACTTTTTAAAAGAAGCATTTCCAATTGAGCCATAACATTTTTAGCAAAATGTTAAAGACTTAACTGTAAGTCTATGTGAAGATTTACATATGTAAACTGTTAAAATTTTGATTCTTGGAATTTTCACTTAACACAGTGAACATTTTCCCTCATTATTCAGTACTCACATATGGAATTATTTTAGCCACTTTTGACTTTGTAAAATGGAACAGATGTCAGTGTGTTGGTTTTATTTGTGGTTGTGAGCCTGTCTGCTTTTGTTTCTTCCATCATATCTTTGTCACTCTTGTTTGGGCCATGGTTATGAGACATTATCTGTGGGCACTGTGGCTCCTGACTGAACCTGAATAATGAGACTCTGAGGGGTTGTCTGCATTGGCCTCCTTATGCTACATTGGCCTTCATTGAGGCTGCACACAATGGCAGCTGCCAGATCTCTTCAGATTGAAATGACTGTGAGGCTGAGTAGAAAATGATTGTGCTGAATTAGAGTTGCCAGAAAGTAAGTCCGGGGTACCTAGTGTAACCCTTAAAAATGTGAATATGATTCTGACGTTCCTGAGAGACTGGATTCAGCTCCTGCTCTTGACTCAGCATTACATTGTTGGGCTGGGATGAGGATTCATTGTGGACATGTGGCTCTGCCCTGCTCTGAGGCACAGTAAGGAGGAATTGGGAATCCTTGGCCAGCACAGATAGATACCCATTCACCGTTCCAGAGAGAGCTGGAAAGTCCTGCCCAAAGACCATGATGTAACAAACTTTTAAGTGTGTCAGTTTCCTATTATTTACCTTCAACTAAAGAGAAAACAAAGGGAAAGGACTTCAGGTTCTGACATTTTGGAGGCAGCTAATAACAGCGACGGAAGACGGAGCTTCACTCTGTGCCCTGGAGAGGGCCCAGGGGTTGAATGTGGCAGCTGTTAAGGGGAGCAGAACAGGCTGAGCTCTTGGGTAAGAGGAATAGTAAAGACCGTGAATCAGTCTAGTGAGAGAAAGGGGTACAAGCAGGATTCCCCACAACATCATCTGGGTATCATAGGGATCTGTTGATAATCATTTCACCCTTGGCTTTTGTCCAAACCTAGGACCAGGAGTCCTGGCTGAGCTCATCTGCTCTCAGGCCAAGACCCTGATGTGCAGGACTGGTGCTAATTCATGTTCTTGTTCTTCCCTTAGAGACCTCCGAACAGCTGACCCCTGAGGAGGAGGCAGAGGAGACAGAGACCTGGGCCAAGCCCCTGAGCCAACTGTGGCAGAACCGACCCCCAAACTTTGAAGCTGAAAAGGAATTCAATGAGATCATGGCTCAGCAGGCCCCTCACTGTGCTGTCTGTATGATCTTTCAGACCTACCATCAGGTAAGTTCACTCCACCCCTTCTGTGTGCTTAGTACCAGCAATCACAGGAAATGAGATTTAACTGTGGGTATATACCTTGTCACTGTTTTTTTTTTTTAAAGAGAGGGGAAGCTGGAGCAGTGGCTCAGCGGTTATGGCACGTGCCTTGCATGTGTGAGTAGGGGGTTCAAATCCCAGCACCACGTACACAATGTAAGTGTCCAAGCAGTGAAGGTCCATGAGGGACTGAATAAAATTGATTCTTTCTCTCTCTCTCTCACTGTCCCTCTCTCTTTAAAAAAGAAAAAAGAGAGGGACAGTGAGAAAGAATCCATTTTATTTACTTTTTCATCTGGTTTTTGTTGCTCTGACATTTAGTTGTGTATGTATGTGGTGCTGGGGTTCAAACCTGAGTCCTTGCACGTGTCAGGCAGGTGCTCTACCGTATGCTGAGCCACCACTCTAGCCCCCTGTTATTTCTTTATTATAGTCTGAACTTCAAGTGAAAGCCAGGTGCTCTGATGTTGTCACCTTCTTTTCTGCTCACGGTGGCTGTTACGAGTGGCCAGAAGGAACTAGGGCAGGGCTGAAGCAGAGGGGTGATTGGAACAAGGGGTGAGGAAGCACAGTTGTTGAGCTCATCTGTGCCTGTCCATACTGGTGCATTGATGGCTTCACTGTAATTGATGCCTTAGGGATCAGCTGTAGGAGGCCAGGAGGAATTCAAATCCTTAAGAAGTGCCATGTTTCCAGCTTAGGCCCACCTGGAAGCTGCACAGGGTGGGTAGCATGTGCTTCCCTGAACCTGGCAGGTTAATGTCTGCTGAAGTATGGAACATCAAATTCATATTTTGTACTAGTAACTCACTACTTTCCATTGACAGAAAGCAAAACAAAGAACTGTATGTGCCATTGTCTGTGAGGGAAGTGACTGGCCTGGCGGTTACTGTTATTGGATTTACTAAGTGGAGATCAGAGTTACATAAACAGCATAGACTCAGAGCGTGTTGTGTTTTGGGGCTGTCTTTGGAATGAGGATAACAGTGCCATCCAGCATCAGAGCCAGTAGATAGTTGTAGTCAGTGTAGTTTGCCAAGGGAAGTATGTGGACATAATGTTCTTCCTGGAGGGTCCTGGAGCCAGGAATCATAAATGGGACTCCAGTCATGTGATAGTACTGTAGCTCAGGTGACCTGCTGACTTGGACCATCAGAGGCAACATGTGCTGGCCTATTGGGAGGACCTGTGCTGGGGTGCTGTCCCTTAGTGGGGCCACAGAGTGTTATAGCACATAGGGGAGCCCTCAGTGACAGCCTTGTTGCTAACATCTCAGTGCATTTTATTACCATTTGGTTTGGGAAGATTGAAATCCCAGTTGCCTCTTACCTCGCTCCCTCTTCTCAGTTGTCCCCTAGAGGCCTTTGTATGATGCTGCTGTGAGAAATTGAATTTGAGTCATTAGAGGTAACTTCAATTAGTAGCTCTGGGATAATGGCTGTGCACCCGGGAGCTGTAGCCCTAGTCATGTTGATAAGAGAGCCAGCTTTCTGCTGATGGTGCAGGTGGGAAGCTAAGAGCATAAGCGCAGCTCACTGTGTGGTGCACTTGTTCTTTCCCCTTAGGTCGAGTTTGGTGGTCTTAGTCAAAACTGTGGAAACACTTCAGAATTAGCTCCCCAGAAGCAGAGGACCAAGCCATTGATTCCAGAAATGTGCTTTACCTCAACTGGCTGCAGCACAGACATCAACCTTTCTACCCCTTACCTTGAGGAGGATGGCACCAGCATCCTAGTTTCCTGCAAGAAGTGCAGTGTCCGGGTCCATGCCAGTAAGTGTCTCTCCTGTTTCTCTGCATCCTGTGCCAGGAGCATAGGCCTATTCACTGGAAGTCCTTTGCTACCTGCTGGCCTCCCCACTCCCCAGTGTAATGGCTTCTTATGTGTTCTTGGGGAGTTTGTTGCTAATAGAGTTTGCTTAAACCTTCTGCTCTGTGCTGTCCTCTTGGTTGCAGAAATCCAGATGGTTAAGATTAAACTGCCACTTATAGGTGTTTGCACTAGTGAATCCAGTTTTTATGGTCCTGGGCCATATGGTGTGGTTGAGCCCTCGATCTCTGACCTAGAATTCAGGTGTTTCTGTAACATTTGGTACTTTGTGGAAAAGAATTGCACATTCACATTCTCATCTAACCTCGGGGTTTAATTTGCTCTTCTCTGTGTCCCTGTTAGGTTGCTATGGGGTCCCCCCACCTAAGGTTTCTGAAGACTGGATGTGTTCTCGGTGTTCAGCCAATGCCCTGGAGGAAGTGAGTACTTCCATGTTCTTCCTGTCTTCCTCATGAGACTTGGAGTACGTTCAGATCCAGACTGTTTCATTCTGGATTTCATGTCCACAGCAGCCCATATAGGGCATGCTAGTGATGTCAGAGTGTGCACTGTGAAGACAAGTCCTGTGACAGTGAGAGTAGTTGCTGCACCACTTGCAGCAGGGCTTGAATGTATCTGGAAAGTGTTTGCTCCATTGAATGAAAACCCTACAGAGGTCTCCATGTAGAGGATTTATATATAACCCCCTTAAAGAATTCAGCTGTGGAGTTGGAGCCTTTTGCATGATTCATGTTACGGCTCTCTCTCCATTATTGCCCCTGGAGCTTAGCACCTCTCTGCCTAGGAAGCAGTCAAGGCCTTATGGTGCTTCCAGTTTGCACAGAGAAGCTCTTGCAACTTTGCTTAAAGTTGTCATGAATACCAATAGCAAAGAAAATTATGTTAAGTCAAGTGAATATTTTTGCCCCATATGACTTCTGTTGTTTACAGGGGAGTCCTGTCTACAGGGTGCATATTTGAAGCCCCACCTAGCATTACAGTGTTTTCTAAGGTGAAGGTTAGAGTTGCCCAGGAATTGGAGAGGAGAGCAGATTGGGTGTTATTGACTTGATTGACTTGGTGGTAACCACTTTCTTCCTTTTCCCTTCTGGGCAGGACTGCTGTTTATGCTCATTGCGAGGAGGGGCCCTGCAGAGAGCAAATGATGACAGGTGAGTTTTTGAGCAGTCTCTCAGAATGCCCAGGCTCAGTGCTGAAGTGGTGTGTAGAGGTTCTCTAAGAGCATTGGCTCTTCTGAGTGACCTGTGAGGATTTGGGAAACACATCATATGGAGCTGGAATACCATCTCCAAGACTAATTTTAACAAGGAATGCCAAGGAGAGTCAAGCAATCCTAGACCTTTCCACTCTTTTCCCCTCTGAAGCAGATGAAGGTAACGTCCTCTTTTTGGATAAGCTAATAATGTACTTAGGAGAGTATGAATACCCTGTAAAGATAGTGCAGGAGCTTTGTGGGCTGGAAGTGTGGACATTTACCTTGGTGTAGCCAGTACTGATATGCAGAGGTGGCCATGGCCAAAGCCTAGTGAGCACTTTTCAACAGAGAAAACTCTCTGGCCCAGATTTCTTGTTTGGAAAGGTCAAGTATCCTCAAAGAGTTCTGTGGGACACTGAGGAGAACTCCAGCAAGCCACCCAGTGAAAAATCCACAGAAGTTTCTGGGTTTTCCAGCATTAGGCAACTCATTTTTACAGAGTTGCAGTTTTGTTTTCTCTCTGCCGTTTATTTGCACTGAGGTAGAAGCGTCAGATGCTGAGGTTTTTGCCTTGAATAGCTGGCTGTCCAGTGGGTAGTGCACATAGGCAGCCAGTGGTTGAGATCCTGCTTCCAAGTAAAACCTTATGGGAATGTAGCTCCTGGCTCACAAGGTCTCTCTGTCTTGTTGCCTCTGATGCCACTTCAGTCTTTTAGAAGTACATCATTTGAGGCATTGTGTTCCTCACAATTGCAGGCTAGGAGTGCTAATGAATGTTCTTCCTTCTTTGAAATAAAAGTGGCTCCACTTGAGCCTTTCACCTTTGCCTAACCCTAACCCTAACCCTATTCTGCCCTACAGGGCCACACAGAGTAAATCTGTCCTACTCTCACATAATAGCCCTGCCGGTACAGACCACTTCCATATAGCCCCAGCATTGTCCATTGTTAGGTTTTCAATCGTGTGTGTGTGTGTGTGTGTGTGTATGTGTGTATGTGTATGGTGCTGGAGTTCACACATGCTAGGCAAGCGGTCTACCACTAAGCTACACCCCTACCCTCCCCACCCTACCTCCCATCCACCATCCAAGTTGGACTGATATTAAGAGGTTTCCTCTTCTTAGTTCTCATCTTGGCATATTTTGGTTACCCCAAATGCCCAGGACTACTTTAAGTCCCTGTGGATGTCCGTTGTGCAGACCTCTCAGTGAGTGAAGCATGGGCCAAACCAGGACTGAGTCTGCCATGGATAAAGGGAGCAGGAAGACAGGTCATTTCAGCCTAGAGAAGAGGTTTGGGTGGAGGCCTAGGGGAGACCACGGTTAGTGGCATGTTGGTGTACAGTGGGACATATTTTCAAGAAGCACTTAGGTCCTGTGGTAAAGGTAAAAGAGCTCAGTGTAGAGCTCCCTAGTTTATTATTCTCACCCCTGAAATCCACCATGCCCAGTTAGCTGTGCCTCTTCTTATTTTGCCACAGGATGAGGGAGTAGTGGAAGAAGCGTGACCTGGGCTAACCTAAAGTAGGGTAGGGTAGTCACAGTACCCAGTATGGTGCCAACTCTGGCTTTCAGCTTCTGGAACTTGGTGGGAGTCAGTGACCACGCTGGGTGAGGAAAGAAGCACTGTTAGCAGGTCTGGTTTAGAAGGGGAGGCCACGGGGCCTTGTAATCAGAGGTGTCTGGGGCCTTTGCCTTTTGGCAGATGGGTCCACGTTTCATGTGCTGTGGCAATCCTGGAAGCAAGGTTTGTCAACATTGCAGAAAGAAGTCCTGTGGATGTGAGCAAAATCCCCCTACCCCGCTTCAAACTGGTAAGAAATAAGAGATGGTTTTTTAGGCCCCACATAATTACTCTAGTGGAAAGTCTCTAGATGGAGGGGAGCAGTGCATTCCTGCTTGACCTAGAGGCCACATTTATCACTTGGTTTTGGTCAATTTGTGATTCTCACCCCGTGTTAAATGACTTAACAGGGATTTCCATGATTAGACATGGGAGTAGAACAGGCTGTGTGTGCCCTCATGTTTTGGGGAGGAGGGTGGCTCTTGCTTGCTTGTCTCTGCATTTGGATGGGGAATCACTAGAGGAAACTGGACTATCAGTTCCTGGAATCATTGGCTCTCTTCCCGAGTACAGAAATGTGTCTTCTGTAAAAAGCGGAGGAAAAGAAACGCGGGCTGCTGTGTGCAGTGTTCTCATGGCCGTTGCCCAACTGCCTTCCATGTGAGCTGTGCCCAGGCTGCCGGAGTGATGATGCAGCCAGATGACTGGCCTTTTGTTGTCTTCATTACCTGCTTTCGTCACAAGATTCCCAACCTGGAGGTGAGGGAGGGTGCTGCTCAGGAGTCCTCCTGATGGTCTTCAGGATTGTTTTCTCTGCATGTTGTACATTTATTGTGTTCACAAATGTTTCCTCAAGCATTGTGTTTGATGGAGAGTGCTAATGAGTAAGACATACAAAAAGGGCTCCTGTATATCTCTGCCAAACTTATTGTAGTTGATCCCTTTGGATTATCTGTTAACTTGTTTGTTTCTCCACCAGGGTAAACTTTTTTTTTTTTTTTTTTTTTTTGGTACTGGTAATTGAACCCAGAGATTCTTAACCCCTGAGCCACATCCCCAGGCAATTTTTTTAAATTTTGACACAGGATCTCACTAATTTGGTTAGGGCTTTACTAAGTTGCTGGGGCTGGCTTTGAACTTGTAATCTTCCTGCCTTAGTCTCCCAAATAAATCAATGGGATTACAGGCGTGTGCCACCATGCCAGGTTCACACCAGGATAAGCTCTTTGAGGGTCCACATCTTATTAATCTGAGTCTTGAGAACTGATGGGGAGAGCTCCTGACAATTCACCATTAACTGCTGTGGAGTAGGGATTTTTGTAGTCCTCTAAATGGTGACGTGTAGAGGATGCATGAAATGTTAGCTAGAGGAGTTGTGAAATGGTGCGGGTAGAAGATGGCATTCAAAGGGGTCTTGAACGTAAGAAGGAATTGTGAGCAGGAGTGCATTCAGGGCTTCGGAAACAGGAAATCTTGGAAGAATGAACCTCAAGACTGGGCTTGGGCATGGAAGATGAAGGCCCTAGACTGCTGCACTTACGAGTTTGACCTCTCTTCCATTGGAGGAGGAAAACTCCTTGAAATCTGCACTTTTGAACTATATTTTCAAGCATTTACTGTGGTGGTTTAAGGAGAGGATTCAAGGAATCAGAATTTAAGGCAGGGAAACCAATTAGTGTAGGAGATAGCGAGATCTGAAATAGGACACATTCGCAGAGCTTCAAGGTTATCTAACCCTGAGATTCTACAATAGGACCAAACGACAGGGTTTGTTGACTGCTGTGGAGAGAGGGAAGAGAGAGAGGAGAAGAGGAAGGGAAAAGAAAGTGACCTGAAGAGAAGATCATATGAGGATCCTCATAGGATGTTACTAATAGCAGTTAGGATTGATATAGAGAATGGCGTTCTTTTGTTTTTTTTTTAGGAGTAAAAGGAGTAGGATTTATTTAAGGAAGGAGAACAGAGACTCCGCAAAGCGGAAGGGTACCTGGAAGCAGGACACCCGAGAACAGCTATTTTTACCAGAGAAGGGGAACGGGATAAAAAAGAGGAAAGGATGTATAGATTTTGAGGTCTCTGGAGCATTCGGTTGAGCAACCAGCAGGCAGCTGGGTTAAGGATGAAGAGTGAAGATTTGGAAATTATCAGCTTTTGGTGGGATAGTTGAACCCAGTTCCCATTGGAAACTGGGCTCTGGATATTCACAGTATGAGGATCTGATAGCATAGCAGCCAGTGGAAGGAATGGGAGGGCCCAGTGCTACTCTCCAGAAGGCAGGTCTGGTGTGGGTATTGAGTACCCCAAACTGAGGAGCCCCATGGGGCAGTCAGGTCAGAAGCCAGATTCCAGTGGGAGAAGACTGCCATCAGAAAGTTATTGTCCCATGGAAGAGGTGACCATGTAGACTTTCAGCACTGTGGTGAGTACAATAATCAGAGGAAGAATTTGGGAGGGCCGGTCCAGGGGAGTGAACTTTTCACTCTGCCATTGGGTTCACAGAAAAGTTTCTGTTGGTTGTTGACTGGGTTCTCCTTTTTCACAAAGGTGTTTACTGAGCAAGAGAGATGGTGAACAGTATGGGTGGGACCTTGGGGATATGGGAGAATATGCAACATGAGAATGAAGCTCTGGAAGACTAAAAGCCTGAGGTAGCATTGATTCCCAGCTCTGGTTGGGAAGTCCTAGTTTAGTCATAGAACAGCATTGGGGTTTTGTGATTATTGTTGGTACTCTACATGCTTAAGTTGGTAGCTGTAGACTGCTGATGCTGTGAGGCAATTGGGGTGCCATTGAGTATTTGTCATACTAATTCATTCTTCAATTATTTATTAAGTTTTTGCTATGTGCCAGGTACTATTTTAGATGCTGTGAATTTACTAGTGAACAAGTCCCTGTACTCATGAGGTGTGTATGGTGTAGTTGAGAGATACATCAATAACCAGTAAGAAATTACATAGGAAATAGTACTTCAGATGGTTAGAAGTAGAGTTAATAAAAAATAAAGCAGGATGAACCAAGTGGAAGTGAGGGTAATAAGGAGGGCATCAGTGAGAGGACTTTGGAATGTGAGGGAGCCTTAAGTAGAATACTGGGGAACCGTCATATAGAGGTCTTTAGGGAGGAGCATGTGTGTCGTGTGTTCAGAGAACAGTAAGTTGGCATGGCTGGAGCAGAGTGGACAGTTTGGTAGGAGATGGCAGCATGGTGGACATGAGCCTGCCACTTGCTTTTTGATCCTGTTACATCAAGGACAAGTTCAGAATGAGAAGGGTGAGGAGATGGCACCAGAAATGATGGGGCCCTTATAATGGGGGGCCATTGTTATATCTATATATATGAAGCTCCAGCTGAGGAAATACAGGGAACCTTAATCTTTGTACCCTTACCCTAAGAGGAGAGCTTAGTGCTCAGATCACAGTAGAATATTGCCTGGAGCTTAGAGCCTCCAATCACTATTGAGTCTCTACTTAAGGTACTCTAACGTGTGATCTGTGTGCATTAGTAGGTGCTGTTTGGTCGGTTCTAGAGAAGTAACAAAAGGGTATGTTCAGGGAGTTTTGGACATGATAGTGTGAGGTTCTGGTATGGGCTAGGAGCTCAGGAGGTCTAAATTTGTGGAGGAAAGTAGGACCTTGGTTGGAAAGTAGGCGTGTAGAATGGCCTGTCTGAGCTCTCTTTTTCTCTCCTTTTTGCTTTTCCATTCCCATGCTTATCTTTCCCTGATAAAGCAGGGACTGAGTGATCTTGGTCTCCATTTGCCATACCTATCCCACCCCATGTGTGAGTAACCCAAGCCTCTTATTTCTTCCAGCGTGCCAAGGGGGCCTTGCAGAGCATTACCGCAGGCCAGAAGGTCATTAGCAAGCACAAGAACGGGCGCTTCTACCAGTGTGAGGTGGTCAGGCTCACCACTGAGACCTTCTATGAAGTCAACTTTGATGATGGCTCCTTCAGTGACAATCTTTATCCTGAGGACATAGTGGTAATGTCTGCAAACAGCTTCTGGGCCAATTTGAGATTGGGCCGTTTCTAGGTCTGGCTGGCAGACTGGCTGTGGGTTGGCCTTTTCTAGCCTGGTCCTGTGGTCCTATCAGTAGGACCCTAAACAGAAAGAAACATTTGTACTTTTCTTACAAGGAAAATTGTGCTACTAGGCCCTTCTTCTAGAAGTTGGTGGGAATCAGTGTTTTCTGCAGTTCTTTGATGTGTGCATATATTTCAGCCTCAACTATCCCTGAAGGTATCCAATGTGGTAGAAAAGCTCACGGTTAGGAACAAAACCAGTGTGCTAATACCAGCATCATTGCTCAGTTGTGTGACTTCAGGAGACTTTTCCATCCCTGTTTTCTTTTTTGTCCCTGGGATTAAACCCAGGGTTGCTTAATCACTGAGCCATATCCCCAGCACTTTAAAAAAAAAATTTTTTTTTTAAGTTTTATTTTGAGCTAGGGTCTCACTGAGTCTTTAGGACCTTGCTAAGTTGCTGAGGTTGGTCTCAAATTTACAGTCCTTCTGCCTTAGCCTCTGGTGTCACTGGGATTACAGGCATGTACCACTGTGCCCAGCTCCAACCCTGTGTTCTTAACATGTCCTCTTAGAAGGTGTATAGAATCTGCTTTTGGCCCTTCACAGTTAATGGCTCTGTGGCTCAGTAGAATCTGCTTGGAGATAGCCCCGGCTTGTATATGTTATCAGCAGCTGAGACTGTGAACACCCTACCTCCCAAACCCAGTCCTCAGTTCCTGGAATAATACTCAGGACTTATCCAGGTTTCCCTTTCCCCTACCTGTCTTTTCATGTAGAGTAAGCACCAAGGCAGAAGAATGTTGCCATTTCTTCATTTAGCAAATTGGGTATTTCCCATGTTTGTACTGCATTAGCAACTTAGTTTGTAAAAGTACATAAATTACTTGTAAGGGTGGACTTATGCCATTGTAAAGATTATTAAGTAGTATTATTTAAGCCCTTAAAGTATGTCGGCACTGTTCTAAAGTACATTATGTCAAATGTCTCTTTCCCATTTCGTACCACCTCTGAGAAGAAGATGGTGTTACCTCTAACAAAGAGAACAGTGATCTCAGGACTCATTTTTCTAAAAATTATTCAGGACCCCGAAGAGCATATGTTTTTGTGGGGTTACATCTATTAATATTTACCCTATTCAATATTAAGATAGATGAATACTCTTTCTTAATGAAAAATATCTTTTTTTCTAAAACAAAAAGAGAGAATGCCATTTTTCTACAATTTTGCAAACCTCTCTGTCCTTTTTGTTTTGTTTTGTTTTCTGTGACAGGGATTGAACCCAGGGACACTTAATCACTGAGCCATATCCCTAGCCTATTTTATTTTTTATTTTGAGACAGAACATTGCTAAGTTGCTGAGTCTGGCTTTGAACTTGGGATCCTCTTGCCTCAGCCTCCCAAGCTGTTGAGGTTACAGGTGTGCGCCACCACTCCCAGTTGCAAGTCTCTTTAATGTCACTGTGTTCTTCAGTCTCTTCTGTGGTTTGTTTTGGTTAAAGAAAAGGAAGAAAATTCAGCTTCACATGGTTATATAGTTGGAAAGGGGAGGAGTATTTTAATAGCTTTCACATCATTATAATTTTTCTTCTCTGATACTCTACCAAAACTCAACAGGTGGCTTTTATTTTTTTTTTCTTAGAGGGACGGTAAGAGAGAGAAAGACAGAATCAATTTTACTTAGTTTTTCATGTGACTTTCTTGCTCCAACACTTCATTGTGTATGTGGTGCTGGGGTTTGAACTCACATCCTTGCACATGCCAGGCAGGTGCCCTAACCGCTGAGCCACCACTCCAGCCCCAACAGGTGGCATTTTTTTAAAGGTTAGTTGCAGTATGGAATCTGAAAGCAGGCCAATACACTTTTATTCTATTTCTTGAAAACCCTTTGGTCTGTCTTGTACTTGGAATGGATCTTTTCACCCATGCCCAATTCCATAACACCATACTTTGGTCATTTAGAAAATACTGGTGCACTGAGCTACGGAAATCTTCCAAATGTTAATTTTTTTTTTTCAAAGAGAGGGACAGTGAGAGAGAGAAAGAATCAATTTTATTTGTTTTTTTAATGTGGCTTTTGTTGCTCCGACACTTCATTGAGTATATGGTGCTAGGGTTTGAACCTGTGCCCTGGTGCATGACAGGCAAGGGCTGTAACCGCTGAGCCACTGCTCCAGCCCCTGTTAAATATTCTTATAAATATCAAAATATTTGGTTTGGGATGTGACTCAGTGGTAAAGCATTTGCCTGGCATGTGCAAAGCCTTAGATTCAGTTACTAAACTGCAAAAAGAAAAAAAAATCACATTCGTTAGTGTGGCTCTTCTTATCAGAAGACTAGGGACACTGTAAGCTGACAATGGTGATGCAACTTTGTTGAAATTCTAATTTTTACTTGAAAGCCTGGATTCTTAATTTGCTTATTTTTGCAGTACTGGGGTTGAGCACAGGGCGTCACACACTCAAGGCAAGCACTCTACAACTGAGCTTCATATCCAGCCGTTTTCATTTTATTTTGTGACAGGGTCTTGCTACAGTGCCCAAACTGGCCTCTGATTTGAAATCCTTTTGCTTCAGCTTCCTGAGTAACTGAGAGTAAAGGCATCCATTATTTATTTATTTATTTTATTTACTTATTTATATATTTTTTGGTTCTGGACATTGAACCCACTGCCTCACCCACAACAGGCAAATGTTCCACCACTGAACTTCATTCCCAGCCTGAAAACTTGAATTTTGTTATTGGCAGTAGAAAGTCTCTGTTGTTTTCCTTAAGTAGCAAGTTCACTTCATTCATTTTCAGGAAGCTGCCTTCCAAACACCTAAGTCTCTATAACCATAGTTTGTCAGGCTTTTTTTTTTTTTCCCTCCTCTCTCCACGTGAAGCTAGTATTCCATAAAAAGAGTTAGCTAGTACAGCTTATAACTCAGGTTGTTTTTCAGGTTGTTTTTTGTTTTGTTTTCTCCTCATTGCTAGGAATTGGACCCAAGGCCTTTAGGTGTGCCAGGCATGTACTGGAAGTACTTTGCCATTGAACTACACTCCAACCTGAATATAGGTGATTTTCTTCTAGGGAACCATCATAACTGCCACATGCAGCCCAAAGTGTCTTACAAGTACTTACTCATGCATTCAAGATTAAGATTTAACAAAAAACTGGGCACAGTGGCATATACCTATAATCTTAGCAATCTGGGAGGCTGAAGCAGGAAGATTACAAGTTCTAGGCCAGCCTCAGCAATTCAGCAAGATCCTGTCTCAAAATAAAAAATTAAAAAGGGATGGGAATTAAAAAGTGATAAAATGCTACTGCGTGCAATCCCCTGTAGCCACCCCCCCCAAAGTAAAAGATTGTTACTATTTAATCAAGGGACATTATTATGTAAAACCAGATTTTTTCCCCCTTAAATTCTGATACATGGTGGTGAAGAATATAATAATAACTGATAGAGTTTGGGGCCCCACTACCTTGATTTGTGCACATGGCCAGTAGTTGTACCCATCATTGATTTTATACTATCTCTGCAAATGTCAACAAAGTGCAAAAGACTAGTGGTTTTGTTTGTTTGTTTGTTTGTTTTTTAAAGAGAGAGGGACAGTGAGAGAGACAGAGAAAGAGAGAAACAACTTTATTTAGTTTTTCACGTGGACTTAGTTGCTCCAACACTTAGTTGTGTAGGTGGTGCTGGGGTTTGAACCCAGGTCCTCGTGCTTGCCAGGCAAGCGCCAAAACACTCCAGCCCCAAGACGAGTGTTTTAATGTGAAATTCGTCATGAGCTCAGAAACCCCTCAGAGGGGCTAGAGCAGTGGCTCAGTGGTTGGAGCATTTGCTTGGCATATGTAATGATCTGATTCAAACCCCAGCACCACCTACACAACGAAGTGTCAGAGAAAAAAGGCCAAATGAATAAATAAATTGATTCTTTCTCTCTTACTCTCTCCCTTTCTCTCTTTAAAAAAGAAAAGAAACCCCTCAAAGGGCTATGAACCATGCTTTGAGAACTACCCTTAGTGATTTATCAAAGATTACATGTTGAACTAGTTAAAACTTCTGCGCGGATGGGGGCAGCAGTAGTTTCTGCTTAGTTCTTAGATAACCTATTCAGTAAATGAATTGGCAGTACAGTATAGAGCCATTCCTATTCATTTACTGAACTAACAAGGCAGAACAGAACTTTTTTTTTTTTTTTTAAAGAGAGAGGGACAGTGAGAGAGGGAGAGAGAAAGAGAGAATCAGTTTTATTTAGTTTTTCATGTGACTTTTGTTTGCTCTGAGATTTCATTGTGTACATGAGGTTTGAACTTGTGTACTCAGCGCCTGCCAGGCAAGCACCGTAACCACTGAGCCACTGCTCCAGCCCATCCTCATCCCTTTTATACTTTATTTAGAGAGAGAGAAAGAATAGATTTTATTTAGTTTTTCATTTGGCTTTTGTTGCTTACACTTCGTTATGTATGTGGTGCTGGGGTTTGAATCTGCATCCTCATACATGCCAGGAAGCGCCGTAATCGCTAAGCCACCATTCCAGCCCAACTTTTATAATTTGAGACAGGGTCTCACTGAGTTGCTCAGGGCCTTGCTAAGTTGCTGAGGCTGGCTTTGAACTTGTGATCCTCCTGCCTCAGCTTCCTGAGTCGCTGGGATTACAGGTGTGTATCACCACACCTCGCAGAACAGAACCTTTTCTAACTCTTGTCCTAGAGTATGATGCTTACCAGTGTAGCTGTAAACATCCACATCCTGTTAAACTCAGTGCCCTGTCCCTCTCTGGTAAGTACTTTTTATGCCTTGTCCCTGAGGACCTTCTCCTAAGTCTACCCATCAGACCTTTCATTCAGCCACCATGCTTTACATCAACCATCCTGTGTTCCAAGCTCTATGCTAGGGTATGGTAATGATTCACTTTAGGTACCCCTTTTAGGAGAAGTAAAAAGGTCTGCTAATTTCTATGGTAGGTGGTCCTTTCTTAATCTTGCCTGTATTTTAAGAACACATTTCTTAAAAATGTAGCTGAGTATATTCTATTGTTTGTTCATGGCAGGGCCTTGGAGAATCCCTAGAGGGACAGTTGAGGGGATGTGAAGAGGACGGTTGATTCTGGCACCTGTCTACTAAATTTATTATAGCTATTCTTTCTTGTCATCTGTTGGTAGCTGGGGACAGAGATATGGGCATACTTTAACTCAACAAGCAGGTCTTTGTTGTATCTTTTGGCTCAGAGTGAGCTACCTGGCTTGAAGTATTTGAGCAGATGTTTGTCTTCATTTGTTCTTCCCTGAGTAGTTGTTTGTTGCTGCTGTACTCAAGTGGACTTTCTTCTTCCTTCTTCCTCTTTCTTCAGAGCCAGGACTGTCTCCAGTTGGGTCCTCCTGCTGAAGGGGAAGTGGTCCAAGTGAGATGGACAGATGGCCAAGTGTATGGAGCTAAGTTTGTGGCCTCCCACCCCATCCAGATGTACCAGGTAACCAGAGGTTCTTGCCAGGGAGCAGGGTAGGATGGATACTTGATTAATTCAGTGCTGCTTCTTGGGTGAGATGCAAGTGTTTTACTCTTGAGAGAACTTGTGGGTCAGTAACAACCTTTTCAGAGTTAGAGGTCTGCCTTGTATCCAGTCTGCCAGTGTGGCTTCAGACTTGGCATTCCTTATTCCAGTGTTATAATGCTTTCTTTGGCTGTAGGAAATTGCTGCTGTGCATTTTCTTACAGCCAGGGGAGTTTCAGGGTGTCTTAGCCCACAGAACTTTGTTTCCTTGGCAGGTAGAGTTTGAGGATGGTTCACAGCTTGTGGTTAAGAGAGATGATGTATACACGCTGGATGAAGAGCTTCCCAAGAGAGTCAAGTCTAGATTGGTAAGTGTGTTTTCTCTGTGCCCTGGGCTTCTGTCTGGGAGGGGAGGGAAGATGGCAGGAGTATGTCCCCTTGCTCTTTTCTTGGGATACTTTCCACAAAGTGATTTATTTGGCTTGCCTATCCTAATATAGTCAGTAGCCTCAGACATGCGCTTCAACGAGATTTTCACGGAGAAAGAGGTTAAGCAGGAAAAGAAACGGCAGCGGGTAATCAACTCAAGGTACCGGGAGGACTACATCGAGCCTGCGCTGTACCGTGCCATCATGGAGTAGGAGCATCCAGGGTCCAAGAGGTTCCCAGCCATCAAGGCAAGAGCACTCTGGGGTTCCACAGCACAGCAGACACTCGGAACTCTGAAGTCTCTAAAAGTGAAGTTGTAAAAAGAAAAGGAATGAAATAAGCAACCCCATCACCTCCTCACCCCACCCTCATCGCATATCGCCGTAGTGAAATGACAAGCCGTTTTGGACATGTGGCAGCAGCTGTTGATTTCCCAGCTGAGGGCTGAGCACTGGAATGCTATGGCTGCATTACCCCCCAGTCTGAAAAGGGGTCAGCGGGTTGCCCTGCTCCTGACTTAGGACTTAGCTTCCTACCCATCACCTGCACCAACCAGGCAGAGGTGCTGGTGCTTGACCCAATTGTCCTTTTGTATTTATGTGTGCGTGTGTGCGCACGCGCGTGTTTAGCCTGGACCAGCTTCTGCCAGCCCCTGGCCTTTACTTTCTTTCTTGCCTGTGCAGGGCAAACAAAATGTGAAATTCTGCCCTCAGCTGAGCTGAGTAAGGGCGCCTGGGGGTTGGCTGGAGGTGAGTGTAGCCATCTGTCCAGGCTTGGAATAGCCTCAAGAGAGTGTTGGCAGAGCTGCAGTATTGAGATGCTAAGGAGTTGATGCCACCTGTCCTCCCTTGAAGGCGAACATAGGGGTACAGTGGGTATGTGCCCACAACACTGTAGGCCCAGAACCCCCGTGGCATAGTATTACATGGTGTGGGTAGGGAATACCCCAAAGGAAGGATTTTAATGATGGAAGCAGGCAGAGCCTGGTGGGTGATTCTGTCAACAGAAAATTGCAATCATGCAAGGGCTGGGAGGGTTAGGATGAACTGGGGCCATTGGAGACTAGGGGCAGATGTAGATATGCCCTTGGTCTTGGGGTGGGAGGGTGCTGATTTGAGGGTGGGGGGTGGGGCTAGAGGGCAACACTGAAGGGGTTAAACAGGTTTTTGCTCCTCTTGAATTTGTTTGCCTGGGCCCAGGATTGGAGGGCTGCACACTTACACTCTGTGTATACAAGAATCAGATTTATAATACTTCCCCATTTTTTGTTACGTATGAACGCTATAAACCAAATTATTTTGAAAACTGGTGCATCACCTTGTCCTTAGCAATAAAGTGTGTTGAGCAGATTGGCTGTGTCTGCCCCAAGGAGCCCAGTGGCCAAGGGTCAGGCTGGGGGTGTGTTAAGAATCTTACACTGTGGAACGGGGCTGTGCATTTTAAGAGTTCCTGAGCCAGAATCTGGAAAGCTGTTCCAGGGAGGAAATCCCTTCCTTTTAAGGCTCTATAGTAAGCCAAGTATGGTGGGCCACAGGGAGCAGGATATTTTCTGGTATTTATTTTTTGCTTCCCCCTGCCCCTAGAGGGCCAAGAGGAGGTAAGGAAGGATTAGACTAGCACTCTCATTGCCATCCCATTTGATAAATCTTCACTAAACTGGACTAAGTCCATGCCAGCATCCGTGTTCCATATATATTGTGGAACCAGTTTGAAAGAAAGAAGTGTTCGCATTTTAGGTGCTTGAAGAGTTAGGAACTTGGACCCAGTGGTATCCTGAAGTTGCTCTCTGAGTTACCTACAGTTGGTGAAAAGCTTCCCTGGAGGAAGACCAGTCAGTCTCCTTTGCCTTAAGGTTGAAGTGCACAAGGATAGGGGAGCTTCATAGCAGGGAAGGGGCAGTGAATAGGTAGGTACCAGATTTGGGTGGGCACTGCATAGGTGCTCCAGCTGGCCTTTGGACTGCCAGGTGCTTCCTGTGGCATGTCCCTGTCCAGGTAAAGGAGATGACTGGTCAGGTCAGCTCAGCTACTCAATGCTTTTGTCCTGGGGCCTGGTACATGCTGCTACTTGGTACTGATTGTGGGGGAAGGGAGCAGCAAAAGGTTTCAATGATGCTTTTTTATGTCAACTCCCTCCTGGGTGAAGGTTTTAGGTTGACCCTTTTGCCCTTCACTCAGGGATTCACAGAGGATGTCCCAGGAGCAGTTGAGCAGAGTCCTACCTTGCTGGAATGCTGAATGGGCCCTAGGAGCACACATCTTTCAGGGGAAAAAACTAACCCACCTTTCCCCACAGGGTCCCCACTGCTCTGTGACCCCACTGTCCCCAGTCATGCTGAAGGATGTGCAGGGCAGGATACCTGATGTAACTCCAGAATTTTTTAAAAAAATTTTTTAGGAACAATTTTATTTTTTCATCTGCCCCTGTTTCTCTGACACTTAGTTGTATATGTGGTGCTGGAGTTTGAACCCTGGTCCTTGCACATGTCAGGCAAGCACTTTAACCACTGAGCAACCATTCCAGCCCCCCTCCCCTCCAGCAGAATTCTTAATTAGAAGTCAATCTTTTCCTCTAAATTTTTTTTTTCTGTTACTTTGGTCACTATAATAACTCTGATGAACCCAAGTTCAAAGAGGTGACGGGACTTTACAAAATCTCCATCATTGTTTTTTCCTTTGTGCTGGGAATACAGCTGAGACCCTTGAGTATGCAAAGCATGTGCTCCATAACTGGGCTATCCCCTTAGCTCTAGGTCTGTACTTTTTCCCCTCCCCTGCCAGTGCACTCAGGTCTTGGCCTCACAGGAGTGACCCAAGAAAAAAGGCCAGACCAGCTTCCGCAGCCACCCTGCCTTAGGCAAAAACCCCTTTCTGTCAAGGCGAATCGCCTTCCTTTAGCAGAGTAGGGTCATTTGGTTGTGTGTTAAGAATGATGGTTTCAAGGTCCCCATCTTTTCCGAGGGGGAGCTGGTAGGGTAATGCCAGGGTTCAGCTGAGGGAATAAGGAAGAGAGATGGGAGAGAGCTAGGATCTCCAGAGCTGGCAAGCGGTGGGTAGACGGCTGCTTCGATTAGATATTTTTACTAGATTCTGAGGTTAGTAATATTCCAGTGCAGCCTGTACCTCCGTGTCCTCTTACCCGACAGAATTAAGCAGGGCCCGCGGAGGTCCAAAGCCTTGAGCCTTACGACGAAGTCTAGCTGCTCTCAAAACCGGGAGGCCAGATGAGGCGTCCCTTGGTGTGAAGTGACAGCAACCATTCTGTACTTTGTGCCTCCCTCCCCCGCGAGGAAACAGCTTCTTAGCGGGCTGGGTCTTCGGATCGCCCCGGAGGACCAAGTGCCCCCTTGAGACTTGAAGCCAAAGGAGAAGGCTTCCTATGGGCAGCGGGATGTGCCCTGCTGGGGACGTGGGGACGAGGCGAGTTTGTCCGCGCTGCACTGCAGGATTGGCGGGCTACTTCTGCGGCAGGGGCACGCTGGGCGTCTTCCGCAGTCCGGGTCCCTGCAGCGGGCTGGATGGGCGGGCCACCCGCCGGGCTCCGGTGCCTATTGGGCCGCCCTGTCCTGTGCCCGCCCGCCCCAGCAGCGCATCCCCGCATTGGTCAGCTCTGCGCCCCGCCCGGCTCTCGTGCGCCCATTGGCCACAGATGCCCGACCCCCGGCGAGGGCGCTAAGGCGGAGAGCGGGATTGGTGGTCTAGCCGTCCCGGGTCGAGGCCACACGCTCCGCCCGCCGCTGCGTCCCCACTATGGCGGCGCCCATGCAGCCCACCGCGTCGTGGGCGCCCGCTGGGGTCCGCCGCGGCTGCCGCCGCCGCCTGCGCCGCCGCCTGCGCCTTCCTGCCCCGCGTGGGGTCGCGCGCCGCCTCCCCACTGGTTCCCTCTCCGCTGCGGTAAGGGCCTTCTCTGCGGGCTTCGGGGCGCGACTGCGACCGCAGCTAACGGTCACCTCTCCGCCCTTCCCCCATGCTCGCATCCCGGACCCGGCGGGGCGCCGAGTCCCCGCCCTCACGCCGGGGACTAAGTGGGGTTCGGGCACTGCCCAGTGGACCTTTGGCCTGGAACCTAGAATCTCGCCTGGGTGGGAGCTGCCAGGGTTGAGGGGAAGGCCCGCCTGACCAGGGCCGAGCGGTCCGAGGTCACCTGCGTGCGAGACCCCGCAGCGCTGCGACCCTTGGCGCAGAGGAAGGACACGATCTTTCGGGCCCCGCTGTAGAAAGAGGAAGGAGAAGTCCAGGGAAAGCTTGAAAGGGATTCAGCATCTCATGGGTAGTGGTTATCATTGCTTACAGCTCTATCAGAAGACAAATCTTCAGAGGAACTGGGGTCAATATGATTGGCAAAGTACGCGTCTTGATTGTTTTCCTTCTGGCACTTTTCCCATTGTCTTCTCCGTGATCACGTTTGCTAGGGAAAAAATGTCTTATGGAGGAGAGTACGTTTAGTTAGGCGAGTGTCCCATGAATATGTTAGATTCTTTTTTACGACGGTAAAAAAGATTCTTCAATAAACCTCATTTTTGTTTGTTTCACACATATGAGGGAGTGAAATGTTAAAACTGAATCATTGTAATTAACTGAGGGCCAGACCAGTTAAGGCTACTTTTATCCCAGAAAGTAAAGATACTTAAAATTTTTTCTGTGATGTACATGAAATTATTTGTACTACATACAGATAGTTGGACTTGAAGATAGAAAAAACACTAAGGTTACTGAAAGTAAAGTAGTCATGATAACTTAGATTGTTTCAAAATCTGAATCATCTTGGAGTAATGATTACCAAAGCGGTGTACCTTCAAGTAACAAAGAATTAAAAGGAAGCTGGCACAGAAGTTTATGACTGAATGTTAATTTCTGATAGTTTCTTAAAGCAACAGTAACTCAAGGACATTTTGAAATATCAAGTGGCAAATTTCTCCATTTCACAAGTCTGAATGTCTGTGGTTTAATAAAAGTAAATTATCAATGATGAAACAAGACATGCATGTTCTTAGAAACTAATTGACTTGCTCAGTCAAATGCTTATTAAGTACATGTTTTGTGCAAGGCATTGATTGAAGGGAACTCAAGGATATTTAAGATATGAAACTTGTTTAATGGGCCTATAATATAGTTGTGGGAATAAAGCACATAGAGGAAAGTAACTAATGATGTGGTCATTGGAGTTCCAAGACAGTATGCCCTTTGAGAAAGTCCGGAAAAGGTGAAGCAGGTGTGTAGGGAAGGTTTCACATGGAAGCTGAGGCTTGAGGTGGGCCACAAATAGTGGGTAGGCCTGGCTGGAGGAAGAAAAGTGAACTGATAGAAAGTGAGGAAGGTGGGCTGGAGCGGTGGCTCATTGGTTATGGCGCTTGCCTGGCATGTGTGAGTACACAAATTCAAATCCTAGCACCACATACACAATGAAGTGTCTGAGGAATGAAAGTCACATGAAAAACTAAATAAAAATTGCTTCTTTCTCTGTCTCTCTCACTGTCCACTCTTTCTTAAAAAAAAAAAGCGAAGAAGGTAAAGATGACAGGGTGAACTTGATAATGCACATGGGTGGTTCCAGAAGTTATTACTGGAAAAAGTTGGAGATGAGGTTCTACAAAAGGTAGGCAACAAACTGAAGAAGTACCTTTGCTGTGGGTGAAATAAGTAACAATAGTACTTCAAATAAAGCTGGAGCAAATCTTCAGTAAAGAAACACAGTGACGCTTTACCTGACATTGTTGCCTTCTCCCCACACTTCTCCCTGCAGGCACTGTGGATCTCACTGAGTTGCCCAGGCTGGCCTCAGACTAGTCATGCTCCCACCTTAGCTTCCTGAGTAGCTGGGATTATATAGGCATGTGCCACTGCACCAGCCCCATTGTTACTTTTCTGGTTAACCTCAGGTATTTGGAATGATAATTGTCAGCCATCACAAATCTGCACATCGGGTTCCTTCCGGCCTTCTTTTCTCACCCAGTAAATAGTTGGTTGCCAGTTCTTGTTGATCCGGCCTCCATGCTGTTCTGACATTTGCTGCTTTGCAGTCCTAACATCACACTGATTGGAGACCATCCACATCATTCCTGAGAATTGCCCCAGAACCCTGCCTCCCCTGAAAAACTCTTCCTCCTGTCCATTATATCAACTACCATGACTTTCAGCTGTGTCACTTCTCTGGCCAAGATTTTCGTTCCTCTCTGCTGTCTGTTGAACTAGGCACCGACCGGTCTGGCGTGGGCAGTATGGACAAATGCATTTATTGCCACGCCCTTGCTTTTATTCTGTTTCTTTATTCAAGTCACTGGAGCCTCTTGGTCTTTGTGCTTTGCTGTTTGTACTCCGTGCTTCACTCGTGTTGGCTTTTCTATCTTAAATGACCCCCTTGAATCTCTAATTACTGTTTTCGTATTCCATTGGCTAAAGCATGTCACATGGTGTTATGTGCTGATGTGTTGAAGACTTGATCCCCAATGCAGCAGTGTTCAGAGTTGGGGTACTGGGAAGGTAGGTGATTGGATCATGAGGGCTGTGACCCCATCAATGGATTATTCCACTGATAAATCATAAACTTGATGGCATTATTGGGAGGGGGTAGAAAATGTAGAAGGTTGGTGCTAGTTGGAGGAAATGGATCACTGGGGGTGTGCCCTAAAAGGGTATAACTTGTCCCTGGCCCCTTCGTTGCTCTCTCCATGAGCTGAGCAGCTTTCTTCTGCCAAGCCCTTCTGCCATGGTGTTCTGCCTTACCTCAGACCGAAAACAATGGAACCAGCCTACTGTGGACTGAAAAATTGAGCCAAAATAAATCTTTACTCCTTTAAGTCATTTTTCTCAGATATTTTGTCACATTGATGAAAAATTAACTAAGACAAATGGCCATGCTGGAAAGTAGGGTAGGGAATTGTAGTCTTAGCTTATGCTTACCAGACAAAGGTCAAAAACATTTGGTGTACGGCACTAATGACTACTACATTTTCTGTGGTTATCATGGCCCATTAAAGATTAGAGATAGCAAATCAGTTGGGCTACTAGAGACAAGCATATTGACAGTAGCTGGATATAATAGCTCTAACAAGACTTGGTATAAGGGTGAATTCAGAGTCAAAACTTCATTATAAGCATGTAAATGCTTTTAGGCCAATGCCAATGATACAAGGCAGTATATTTATTATGTCTCAGTTACAATAGACATTCATGATGGCATTACTGTCTTACAGCATTCTTAGTAATGAACATAGTAATCCTGAAGTGTTAAAAAATCAAAAAGTTAAATTATATTCAAAATAATCTGAGAAGTGCATTTTCACTCAGTGGTTAAAAATGAATGTTAAGTTTAACCATATTAGTTTAATTGGGGTTAAAAAACTTGATATTTGGGGAGATTTCACTTTTGACAAAGCATAAAAAGCTCAGAGTGCTTATTTTAGCCCTGGCTTAAGAGACAGAAGATGTGGTTTCAGATTTGGCTCTGCCACTGAATAGTTGTCTTTTTTAAAAAAAATTTATTGAGCAAGTGTCTTATTCTTGCACCTGAGTTAGTGAAATTGCAGGGTGATTATAAGAATTAAATGAGTTCATGTGAAGTGCTTTACACGGTTCAACATGAGCACTCAGGATTACCGCAGCAGCAGCAGCAACAGAGTTTGAGGAAGCTTAGAGAAGTCAGGCAAGGAAACCCCCCAGACTTAAGTGAAGGGTTTTCCCAGATTTTCTAACCATTTTTTTCTCTTCCTAGGATAGCATTCCAGGCACACTTTTTTTTTTTATTTTTTTATTTTTTGGAGGGTAGTAGGGATTGAACCCAGGGGTTCTTTACCTCTGAGCTACATCTCCAGACCTTTTTTTTTTTTTTTTTAAATTTTGAGACAGGGTCTCACTAAGTTGCTGAGACTGGCCTCGAACTTGGGATCTTCCTGTCTCAGCCTCCCAACTTGCTGGAATTCACAGGAATGTGCCACTGTGCCCAGCCAGTGGCTTCTTATTTTCATGCTTATCATATTTTATTTTGTTTTGTAAGTGTCCTTCTCTTCCACTACATTAAGCACTCTAGTCATTTCTCATGTTTATTGCCAGGCTCTGTATTATGACTTTGTAGATAGTGAGATGTGTCCCTGGCCTAAAACAGCCTGCAGTGTGGTAGCAGCAGAGTAAAGTCAACAGGTGGTTACAATGCCGTCAGACCTCAGTATCCATGGAGGCTTTACTCCGGGACTTCCCAGGATACCAAGAATGCTGAAGTCCATTTTATAAACAGGTGTGTTTGCATATGACCTACGCACATCCGCCTGTGTACTTTTTCTCTAGATTACCTGTAGTACCTCATAGACTGTAAGTGCTATGTAAATAGTTGTCATACAGCATTGTTGAGGGAGTGATGACAAGAAACGTCTGTACATGTCCTCTTACAGATGCAGTTTTTCCATACTTTCCATCTGTGGTTGGTTGAAACCACAGATATGGAACCTTCAGATAGGCAGGGTTGACTACCTTATAACAAGGTCTGTGGTTGAGGGTCTTGTGGGATCTCCTGAAAGGAGCCTGATGTCACTTTGGGATCAAAATATTTCCTAAAGAAGTTCACACCTAACTTAAGTCTTGAAGAATCGGTTGTTATTAGCTGGGTGGATGTGGGTTTAAAAGTCTTTTCACACAGGAAACAATGTGAGCCAGGGCCTAGAGACACGAGAGTGTGGCAACATCCTGAGGATGCTGTGTGGCAGGAGCACAGAGTACATTTGGTCATGTGTGGGAAATGAGGCTGCAAAAGCTGGTCAAGATCAGATGGAGAAGGGCTTTGTGAGTTCTGGAGTTAAAGCTTTATCCTGAAAGTGACGAGGAATTACTTTATCAGCTTTGCCTTGTAGGAGGATCATTGTGTGGGGAGAAGGAAAGTAATGAATATCCCGCTTCACTGATGTGGGAAGTTCTGAGGTTGGCAACCTTGTGCCATGCCTGTTACACCAAGAGTCATAAGATATTGATGTCTGAGGAGAGATTAGGATGCGAGACTGAAGGGAAGGTGCAGTAAGATGAGAGGTATGTCCACGTCTTTCCTAGAGATAGACAAGAGTCACCAGACCAGGATTTCAGTCAGCTTCACTAGTTTCTACTTTATGACCTTGGGCAGGCTGTAGAACCTTTTCTGTCTTACTGGTTTTCAAGTTTGGTAAATGGGGATTGTGAGTGGTGCTTGCAATCACCTCTTAGATGCTGCTGAAGAACTGAAGTGGGAAACCAGGGGACTCAAGGCAAGACCGCACAAGAGTGCCAGTGACACTCTGTGCAGCAATTTATTTCTTAGGATAGCTCACAAGTTAGTGGTGATAGTTTACAGTTCAGTTGTGATAGTTTACAATTCAGCAAGCAATGAAACATTGGCAGCGAATACCTTGTTTATAGCTTTTGTCTGAGTAACACTGTTATGCATCTATACCAGATGTCCTGCATATCTCCTTCGAAGAGTCCATGACCTTCACCTAATCATAAACTCAGGTTACATAACATCTTTATCTTTCTTCTCTCCAGATGTCTTATTCCCTTTACCCGAATATGAACTCCTATTTTTGAATAATATTGTTATCTTCACATGGGAGTTAAGCAGCCACAGGCATTCCTGTTAAGGTCTAAGTTCTCAGGCATTCCTGAGAATTTCATCCTATGACTATGTCTTCATCATCATATGTTAACCCTTAAGATAACTTGCTCTTATTCCATCATATATATTATCCTACACTTTACAAGGTTGTTCTGAGAATTAGAGGGAGTAACTTAAAAAGATGGTCCCTCTGGTGTTTGATACATAAAGGACCTTTTATGATAAAATTAATAGTTTCCATTAATAGTTTCCACCTAAAGATAACTGTCAACTTTGTGTTTTTATTTATGCATTTTAAATGATTGATGATACTAGTCTGGGAGTGTTGGGCATAAGGGAATTATTCCAAGATCAAGAAGGGAGAATTGATATGCGTATCATACCAGTTTAAACATCATTTAAGTGTGGCCATTCAGCTGTCCCCAGCCCTCATTTGGAAGTGACACAAGTATATGTGCACATGCTTTTTTGCCACTGATATTGCTTGAACTGTTAAAAAATGTTTGCTTTACCTCTCCTTAACCCATCCTTGTTGACTGCTTTCCCCTGAAATTTTATTCTCCCTCTACCCTGTGTGTGTATATTTTTTTCTAGGACTCAAACCCAGGGCCCTGTGCATGCTAAGCAAGCACTCTACCACTGAGGGATATCCCCAGCTCTCCTCCATCATCTTCTGATTGTTTTTAAAGATAGTATTGGGGGTGCTGGAGAGGTGGCTCCCTGTTTATGGCACTTGCCTGGCATGTGCGAGGATGCAGTTTCAAACTGGATGGAGCGCCATGTATACAACAAAGTGTTGGAACAATGAAAGTCACATGAAAAACAAAATAAAATTGGTTCTTTCTCTCTCCCTCCGACTGTCCCTTTCTCTTAAAAAAAAAAAAAAAAATGGCATTAGGGGCCTGGAGCAGGGTTCTTCCAGTTGCTTGGAGCACTTGCTTGGCATGTGCAAGGACCTGGTTTCAAACCCCAGCACCACATACACAGCTAAGTGTCAGAGAAAAAAAAAACCAGATGAATAAATAAAATTGATTTTCTCACTCTCTATATAAAATAAGTAAGTAAATAAATAAAGATGGTATTAGGGATTTAATTCAGGCTTGTTCTCTCTTATGTTCTTCCCTGATCATCCTGGCTTGACATGATATTCTGATATTCTGATTAAATGTCATCTGCTATCTTGTGCCATTTTTTGTCTGTATGCCAGTGTATTTCCTTTTCACTTGATAATCAGTTTTTCTTGCAAAATAATTGAAAGATGGCAAGTTTATATGCTTTTAATTTTTTTATTGAGAAATTTATTTGTTGAACAATCATACAAATTTTAACAAAATAATATATAATGTATATAGATTCTGAAAATTGGATTTACCCCCAAGAGAGCCCCCCCAATTCCCCACCCTTATCCCTCCCTTCCCCTTCCCACAACATCTCTAAAAAAAGTATTAGGTTGTGTAACATTACATGATATCTGGATTTAACACCTGATAATAGACCACCTCTCTTAATGGCCAGGGTCTAGTTCCAGCCTCCACAGATGAGTGAAGACATTCGACCCTTGGTTTTCTGGGTTATGCTGATTTCACTCAGCATAATTTCTTCCATAGCCATCCGTTTACCTTCAAAGGCTGCAATATCATTATTTCTAATTGCTGTGTAAAATTCCATGGTATATATGTACCACAGCTTTTGGATCCTGTTTATATGCTTTTAACACAACTTAAAAATTCATTGAGCGTGACGCAGTGGCACATGCCTATAATCCCAGCTACTCAGGAGGTTGAAGCAGGAAGAGTGCAAGGTTGAGGCCAGCCTAAGCAATTTAGCAAGACCCAGTCTCAATTTTTTTTTAAATTTTTAAAAAAAATTTTAATTTTTTTTTAATTTTTTTTCTTTTATTAAACGTATGTGTGTGCGGTACTGGGGGAGGAACTCAGGGCCTCATACATGAGGCAAGTGCACTATACTAAGCTACATTCCCAGCTCTCTGTACTAGTTTTTAAAATAGCATTATGTCTCAGACTTTTTGGTCTCAGGATCCTTTTAAAATATAAAAATATTGAATAAACCCATAGAACTTATCTTTGTGTGTTTTGTCTATGCATATTTAATCTATTAAATGTATTTAAATACTGAGAAAAAATTTTAAATCACAAGAATACACAAGCACAAATTCTATTGGCTGTGAGAACAAACATGTTGTCATGTCATCATGTGCTGTGTAGCTTCTAGAAAACTCTGTGGGATCCTCATGAGAGAATGAGAGTGAACAGGCAAATAATGGCTTAGAATTATTGTGAAAATAGTTTTAAACTCCTGGATCCCCTGAGAGGATCTTTGGACCTTGGAGGATACTTGGACTATACTTTGAGAACTGGTATATAATTGCAGTGTGGGAGATTCTATGTGACACGTATTTTTGGTAATAAATTAACATAAGAACGGAAACATTTACAAACATCTTTTTTCAAGATGTACTCAACATAGTTACTTCTAAAAGCAGCTAGTTTCTAGCCTTTGTTGGGACATCTCCTTTATCCTGGAAGGGCAGATGTATGCACTTTTGGGATCAGGTAGGTCCTATGCTGCTAACAGACACTTGCCTTCTTAGGAAGGTCAGCAAATTGGGAGCACCAGTATTTCTGTAAAAGAAAAATGTACAATTGTTCTTTAAGTTCTAGAAGTCTTATTAAGTACTTGGGCCGGATGATAACTGGAGAACTCAGATCCGGTCCAGATTTCATGGTTTCTTAAAATCTCATTGTCAAGTATAGTGATGGGCCTGTTTGAAGTTCCTGATTTTTAGGAACTTAACCACACTGACATCATTTTGTTCACTTTAGCAAGTGAAGAGATGAATGGTGGCACCTCTCTTCTCTGAGCTGCGAACCTCTGGTTTTCCTCACCTCCTGCACCCCATCTTCTAACACAGGACTATGAGGAGGACAGTGTCACTGAAGTTAAAGATCAGATAGATGTATAAGTGGGGCTCTGGGGTTTTTTTTGAAAACTCTGGTGAATCACTCTGAGCATCCTTGCAGATGTCATGCCTCTTTGAAGGCAGATGGTCTGGGCTACTGAAATGGCCTCATCTTGCTCTTGGCACAGGCCTCTCCCATCTGTCCTCCATGTTATCTTCAAATGAACTTTCCAAAATACAGATCTCTATTATTTCTTTATTTAATTCCTTATGTGGTTTGTTAGTAGAATAAATTTTAGACTTAGCAGAGTGAAGGCCTTTCCTGCCCGTTGACTGCTCCAGCCTCCCAGAGTCAGTTTAGTTTGGCCAGCACCCCTCTAAAGCTTTACTGAACCTCCCAGACATTTAATAACCACACCATCAACGATGTCTGAACTTCCTCTGTCTGTTCCTGCTACTTTACTCAGGTGGGTAGTAATGGCTCCTCCCTGCATTGATAAGATAGTGTAGCTTCTAGCATAGGTCCAGCATATTTATTTTGCACTATACGTTATGGTTTTTCTAAATATGCACCCCCCCCATTAAAGATATGGTCAGATAAACCTTATGGAACTGCCACGTAAGCCTAAGACATAAAGCCCCAGAGAAAGAATAGCAATGAAGGGAACCTTTATCTCACATTTTCTAATGATGTATGTACAAAGAGAACAATATGATGTCCATCATTTAATTTGTTTTTTTTTAAGAGAGAGAGGGACAGTGAGAGAGAAACAAAGAATCAATTTTTATTTGGTTTTTCATTGCTCTGACACTTCATTGTGTATGTGGTGCTGGGGTTTGAAACCCACATCCTTACACATGCCAGGCAAGTGCCATAACTGCTTAGTCACTGTTCCAGCCCCTGAGGATGCAGGTTCAAACCCTGGCACCAAGTACACAATGAAGTGTGTCACAACGAAAGTCACATGAAAAAGTAAATAGAATTGATTCTTTCCTCATTGTCCCTCTCTTAAAAAAAAAAAGAAAGAAAGAAATAAGAAAACATATCTTTAACTGTTCCTATCCAGAAAGTTTTCTTTTTCCCATAAAAATAAAGATGAATTCATGTGTGCAAAAAGTGCAAGTTAGGGCTGGGGATGTAGCTCAGTGGTAGAACGTTTTTTTAGCGTGTGCAGAACCCTGGATTCGATTCCTAATGCGGCAGAAAACCAAAATTAAAAGTTTTTTTTTTTTAAGAGAAAGAATTTTATTTATTTTCTCATCTGGCCTTCATTTTTGCAACATTTAGTTGTATACACCATGCTGGAGTTCGAACCTGGGTCTTATGCATGCCAGGCATGCGGTTTAACTGCTGAGCCATTGTTTCAGCCCAAAGCTAAAATTTTATTCCTTTGGATTTTTAACTTCCTTGATCCTTTCAGGCTTTTCTTCAGCTTTTTCTAAAGGGAATATCTGACCAATGGCAAAGCATTTTTCAGCTTTATTCTTTTGTTTCTTATTTTTAAAACCCTGTTAGTTATTTAATTTCTACTTAGAAAGTCACTGACTTTTCATGTTGTTGGAGTCTGGGTCCAACCCGGAGAGAGAAACCACATGGCAAATTGCATAGGCAAAGTTTAATGTAAAAAACATTAACTAAAAAAATTAGAGTATCATGGGATTGATCAGTAAGAAATAAAGAAATAGCACATGGAAAAGTGGTTAATGTCATTAGCTATCATAGAAACACCAAATCAAAACTCCAGTGAGATGCTCACTAGAATTAAGAAAGACAGATAATGAGTATTAGACCAGGTGTAGAGAAGCTCTCATACATTGCTAGTGGGATACAGTCTACCATCTCCTTAGTTAAACACAGAGTTACCAAGATGACCCAGGTATATGTTATGAGGTGTATACCCAAAAGAAGGTTAAAAATTAAGGCTATCTGAAAGCTTTAACATGAATGGTCATGGCAGCATTATTTAGCCAAAAATTGGAAAAAAAATGCAAATGCTTATCAGCTGATGAATGGAGAAATAGAATATGATATGTCCATACAATGGATTATTATTGGACAATAAAAAGCGTTGAAATGCTGATACATGCTACAATGTGGCACGAACCTCAGAAACATGCTAAGTGAAAACAGCCAGTTAAAATGACGCACTCTCTCTATATAAGTATATTTTTAAAAATTTGGTTTTTTTGTACTGGGGATTTAACCCAGGGGTGCTTTACCACTAGGGTGCATCCTCAGCCTTTTTTATTTTTTTACATTGAGACAAGGCCTCTCATTTGCTGAGACGGGCCTTGAACTGGTGATCCTCCTGCCTCAGTCTCCCAAGTTGTTGGGATTACAGGTGTACCCACCACACCCAGCTACAAATGACCATGTATTATATAATTTCATTTATATAGAACAGGCCAATCTGTAGAGGCTAAAAGTAGATACAAGTTGGGAGAACAGTAGATTTGGGAAGGAGGTGACAACTAAGGGATGTAGGATATCTTTTCTGGGGCAATGAGAATATTCTAAGATTATGGTATTTGTACAACTTTGTGAATATTCTAAAAACCATCGAATTGTATACTGTGAACGGGCACATTGTGTGGTATATAGGATATTTCAAATAAAGCTGTTAAAAAGAAGTAAAGAGCTCAAGAGAATATAGAAATAGCAGATAGACACCAGATGAAGAGCCCCTCCTCCACTACCCGCCCCCACCCTGGCTGAGATACAGACGCTGGTGCTGTGGCTCACTGGGTGACAGGGAAGTGACTGGTACTGCCTGGCAGAACTTGTTGAAAATCTGCTCTTTCAGGGTGCTAGAGAAAGCTGCTCAAAGGGAGACGTCTCAGAGCCACTGTACTACAAAACTGCCAAAGACAGGTACTCAGGAAGACTGCTAATTATTAGACACCAGAAAAGCAATGGGTGCTTGAGGAGCCTACTAAGCAGAGCACATTGGAACCTGAAACCCTTTCCCTCTGCAGCATCTTTCTGTTGCCCGCCACTAGCAAAGTCTGACGTTAGGCCAGCTGGCAAAAGAAAAACTTTTTTTTTCTTTGAGATAGGGTCTCTCGAAGATGCTTAGGGCCTCACTGAGTTGCTGAAGCTGGCTTTGAACTTGCAGTCCTCCTGCCTCAGCCTCCCAAGCCTTTGGGATTATAAGGGTGCGCCACTGCACCCCAACTCCTCTTAGCTTTTTAATTCCCTTTGGGGATCTTCAGGTTATTCTTGCCACCTTTGCTATTGTGATTTAAAGAAGCAAGGAAACATTTTTAGGCCAATTTACCCTAACCCCCACTCTTTCTAATTACCCATTTTTACATCTTTTCCTGTTCCATTTGCTTGACTTATTCTTTCACATTCCAGTTATGCTTATGCTTTATTTCCTGTGACTTGTTTTTATTCTGTTCTGGAAATCCTTTTAAACTTTTCTTTTTCATTTTACCTTGCTCATTTTTTTAAAAATCAGCCTTTCTAATTGAATTTTCAGCAATGTCCACATTGTTATTTTCTATTGAGACTTTCATTTCTTTGTGATGGTGTTATTTTTCTTTATTCACAGTCCTGTTAAAATAAAAATTTTAACATTTTTATTGCTTTACTGTTTTTCCTTGGAGATCTTCCTTTAGTCTCTGCCTTGGTTCTTGTTTTAAAATAGTCCTGGGGTGGGATTGGGACTAGGAGTATCTTTGTTAGTGATCTTTATTTTATTTTTGTTTGGTTCTTGCAGTGCTAGGGATCAAACCCAGGACCTTATGCATATCAGGCAAGCAATCTGCTACTACATTACACAGCCGATCCCAGATCTTCGCCGATCCCAGATCTTCATCCATTCTGTGGCAAACATTTTTTGCGTGGTCTAAATTATTTTCCCTTCTTCCTCTCTCCTTCCGTTCTTATGCCTTTCTTCTACATTTATTTCCATATATATGTATATATGAGTGTGTACGTGCGTGTGTGTGCGCTAGGGATTAAACCCAGGGCCTTGTGCATTCTAGACAAGTACTCTACCAACTGAGCTATATCCCCAGCTTATTGCAGTATTTTTATGTAGATCCTATATGTGCTAGTTCCTTTTTCTTCATCTTCGTGTGTGTTATGTTTGTGTGTGTGTGTGTGTGTGTGTACATATGTACGTACTTAGGATTGAGTCCAGGGGCACTTTACCATTAAGCTACCTCCCCAGCCCCCCCCCCTTTTCTTTTTTTTAAAGAG